>KE504744.1:909606-919987 GCA_000441515.1 Elaeis oleifera
TTCGCCGACACCGACCGACGGTGACTCCTCCACAGATCCTGACGTCGGTCCACCGTCGAAATGGACCGACCATCCGACTCTGCCCGACCGACAATGGGCGGCCCCGACACTGACTGTCGGTAACGACCGACTTGGGACTGTCGGCTTGACCAGCCGACACCGACTCCCACGGACCCTCCAGACGGCCGACTCCCGACACACAGTCGGCTAGCCCCTCCAAGATTGCCGGACGACCGGCATGGGCTGCAGTCCTTCCAAGGACGCGCTGTACGACCGCCAGGGGGCCTTGCCCTGCCAGGGACCTGGGAAAAAGTCCTGCCAAGGACGCCAATTAATTCCTAGGACCTGTCAATCCATCGACAACATAGCAACCCCGGCGATGTGACAGCCCGGGCGATTTGACGGCTCTACAGTTGTCAACATCATGGACGGCGGAACCATACCGCCTCCCACTATAAAAGGGTAAGGCAACAGCTCTGGTAAGCTCTCCTCGACTCTCCGAAACCCCTTGAACTCTCCCTCACACTGAGCTCTTTGGTTTCCTCTTTGCTGTTGCCTAGTCTCCTCTCTGACTTGACCGTCGGAGGGTCCCCGCCAGAGGCCCCCTCCGGTCTGAGCGGACTTTCCGTGCAGGTGCTCGCTCCCGGCGACCAGGCGCGACGCGAGGAGATTGGCCGCAACATGGGGCTTAATTGAGAGGCATATTTAAGGGTCTTCTGCCTCCCTTTATTCATAGAGAGAAATTGGTAGCCATTTCTGAGATGAGCATTGCATGTAGTAACTGCACAACAATAGACAGTGCATGACTTAAGTGGGCCGCAATGGCTAGCCACATCTTCCGATAGTTGTAACCGCCTTAATCATGCAATGATGAATGTGGGCGTAACTATCGCTGACATTCTTGAGCTGGTGTGATCATATTTTTAGGTTGTTTATATCTAAGGTAACAAGGTCGCCCATGCCAAGATGGTTCTATCTCGGACAGTACCAAGGTCACTCAAAATATTCTTTGCATCAGAGCTCAAAATGGAGGATCTAATCTATGCCTGTCATCCTACAAATAAGAAAAAAAAGAACTCGAATGTCCCCAAAACTGATTCGATTGGGGGACCTCCAATGCTTAAATTATATAGAACTTTGAAAATTATCAAAAGAAATAGAAGAATAATATAAACTAATTTAAGATGCATACCTAATATCGTGAGCCCTTTTTTATAAATACGGTGTCCTTGTCCTATTGGAATTGGCTTTTTAGAGTCCTAAATCCAATGCAAAATAATCTTTAGGCTTTTTTTATCTAGATCAATCCAGAAATATGAGTCCAACTAAAATTGGTCTCCTACAATACCAAGTATTGGTTTATGACTGATAGACGATATATAGTCACATCATATGCCTCCTACTTCTATGTCAAGCCATTCTTCTTGAATCTAGCTAGGGAAGTAGATAGCATCGAGTATAATCCACCTCATCCCACTCAATTTTTAGGTCGTAGCTCATCTAATAAGTTCATAAGGATTTTTGGTGATAACAATGAATTTTGGAAGGTTATTTTGGGTGGATTTATTGGGAATTCAAAAAAGGCTGATAGTTTGTATAATGACACGTGGCATCTTATTATGTCAGTAATGTAATCAGTTGCATAGATCTTTGCTTGATCTAAGCTATTAAGATTCCTTATTCAAAGAGCTATTAGGGTTAACTACTTGTACTGAGAGCTGTTGAGGATGACTTTTTGATCTGAGAGCCTCAGTCTAGCCTTTGGATGCCTTGAGCTTGGAGATCGGCCTATTGTAGGCCATAGAGGTTGCTGTCCCCTTGAGGTCGACTTAAGAGTCATTATGGCCCTAGGCTACGATCCCCTTGGCATGCGACATTCACACCAACCTTGCTTGGGTTAGGATTTCCTCAATTTGCTTTGCTCGCGATTGGTCAGATCAGGCATATCACTTTGATCTGACCTAGCTGGTGCTAAGATTTCTTCCCTTAGTTGGCTTTATGCTTAATTGATCAGGTCGAATAGTACTATTTGTAATCCGAGTGTATCTCGAGCTCAAATTTTTTAATCTTGGTTGGTCTTATATCTTCACTTGCAATCGAAGCCTCGTCTTAGGATTTTTCACCTAGGCTGGCGTTATATCATCACTTGTGATCCGAGGATGGTGGTCCTAGGATAAATCTCATGGTTTCCATCTTAGGTTAGGGGTCCTATAGTTCCACCCCCAAAGGGCAATTTGTATAAGTTTGACCTTAAAAATATCAATTTTGTAGGGTTGGAGCTGTGAAAGCTAGATCTCATGCATTTAAACCATTCAAAGCAGTTAGATCATGAATAATCAATTCACACATGGTGTATATGCACATATCTATTTGAAGCCCATGAGATATACTATAGTATGGTCTTGCTTCCATCACCTTGTTGCTTTTTATTGGGATTAGGAACTTGCATCACCTAGCTTGGCAAATTTTGCCATTTTTCACACCAATGGAGCCGGTTGATGTGTTGGATCTATTCAAAGCGATAAAAATACACTGAAGAGCATCAAATTTATCCTTAACTGTAACTATGTGATGATAAACTAATGAAGTAGATGCAAAAAAAAATAATTGTATTGGCAGAATTAGCGTAAATAGAGATCAAAAATAGAAAGAGCACATATGAAAATATAGAAAAACGATCTGAATCAGTCTAAAAAGGTGTGAACAAGATAGTCAAAGGATCAAATCATTTTAGATTGATCTGGTTAATGTAGCTGAGCTGGACCAGTTAACTCCAGATATTGATGTAGCATGGTACACAAATATGGCTAATGATGCTACCAATACTGACTTGACTATTAATATGGCAGGCTAATGCAGCAACCGACGTGGCCTGATGCCCTACCAATGCCGACATGGCATGTGATGCAGTCAGTGACATGGATGCTGCGGTGATAGCAGACATGTCTGATGATGTGGATGATGATATGGCTACTATATATCATAGCTAATGATGTGGCTTGATGTTGTGCCGATATTGACATGGCTAGGCAACCTACGTCGATGGTGAGGAGTTTAAGCTCGGTGAGGATGAGGGTGGGGATTGGGAAGGTAGTGATGGAGAGGGCAATGCCCCTAAAGATAAGAAAGGGGTCGGGGGGTGCTCTTGACAATAGTAGCACTTGAAGAAAAGGCACTCAATAAGAGACGAGCAGGAAGCTCAAGTCGGAGAGGGCTATTGTGAGGGCAAGGAAGTTCCACATGGTGATATTGCTGATGGTGGTGGCCGATATGTCCAAGTAGCCTAGGTTGGTGATGAGCAGTTTGGGCTTGACAAGGACCCAGACAGAGATTGGGAAGGTGGTGATGGAAAGGGCGATGCCACTGAAGAGGAGGATGGGGCCCTAGCAGGTATTCTTAATAATGGTGGTGTGGAGGACAATGGATCTGCAAGCCATAGTCATGGTTGTGACTATGGTGGTGTGACAACGATGGACTCCATGGTGGTTGTAGCATCGATGGGTCTAAAGACTATGGTAGGCGTGACGGTGATGGGTGCCGCAGTGATCATGACGATAGGTTCGAAGACCATTATTGGTATGACGATAGTGGGTGCCACGATGGTTGTGATTGTGATGGGTCCAAAGATCATGGTTGTGACGGTGTAATGGTGGCATAAGTGTATGTCAAATTAGGCTTCTCAGTCTCGCCATTGTTGGATTCACTATCACTATCATGATTTTCGATGGAGTAGAAGGATTCGAAGAGAAAAGAAGACTAGACATGGATGGTGTTAGAGATTTTGATTCCCACGGATGATGTCAATCTTTATCATCAAAATCTAATTTGATAGATAGAAAGCCACTGACAAATTCATGCTTGAAATGAGAATTTGATTTGCACTCATCGTTCTAAGTGTAGGGAGAGAAGAAGAGCTCGAATGCCATCGGAGCTTATCTGGCTGAGGGCTCCCCATTTGCTCAAGTCAAACAGGGCTTTGAACAACACCAAAAGAGAAAAAAAATAATATAAAATAATCTGAGATGCATATTTGGTATTTTAAGGCTCTTTCCTGAGTCTTTGTCCTATCAACATTGGACAATTCAAAATCCTAAATCCAATGGAGAACTGTCTTGGGACTTTTCTTATCCGGATCAGTCCGGGAATCAAGTCTAACCGAAAACTAGAGCACTTATCGTACGAAAACAATAACAAAAGGTTCACAAGTACTGAAACCAAACATTGCAATAAAGTTGAGCATCCGTGTGCGCTGCCAACTTAGGGAAAGCAGACGTTCCCATTGTTGGCCACAAAATAGGTTACTTTGGAGCAGATGCCAGAGCCTTCTCCCTCAAGGCGCGAACGTGGTTGAGCAGCTTCTCATGGGGAACAACGAGGTCCTTGGTCACCTCATGGTCTGAGAAAGAAGCTATGCAGGAGTGCAGGAGTGGCACCTTCTCCTTCTCCACTAGTTCCGCCATTCCAACGAGTTCTGCGTCAACCCTAAATACTCCAGACCACGAGCCCACGATCAGATCGAGGAGGCCAGGCTTGTCTCCATTGATGAATGGACCATCACTTGGTAAGTCCTTTTGGATGCCACTCTCTAGAGTACTCATGTGTTCTTTGAATTCCTTGGCTGCCTTCTGCTGTGCCTCGTCTTCACACTCCCCCATAACGTAGACAGTGGGCAGCAACTGCAAGTTCCGTTATTATTTGTCATAATCACAATTTTGAATGAGATTGATCATATCCCATAAACATTGTGCCTTCGAAGGATGACATTTACTGTACTGAAAAGGTTATAACAATTTGGCTTGTAACGACTGAAGTAAAAAATCGAGGATTAGCTGGCTAGCTAGTGATAGTCCCGGAGCCGGTCCTAATATTTTTTAGACCTGAGATCAAATGAAAAATAGAATCTTCTCTATTAAAATTAACATACTTTAAACATTAATTATCATTGAAAACTAATCTACATGCAATAATTTCTATCGATATGTAAATCCATCATTAATCTATTTAATTATTTTTTTGTTATAATATGTAAAAAGCTATCCTTGCGCTTCATTGGAACATCAATGCAAGGCCTGGAGCGGTCGTCCAATTCGACCTGCTCTAGGATCGGCCCTGGATAATCCTAATTGGGAATATGCTTGCTTAGGGGCATTAATTAGATATTGAGATTTTGAAACAGCTATATTGCACTTCTTCACTTCCCGCTTCATATCTGATGTATGAGGGGTGGAACTCAGTTTCCACTTCCTGGAGGCCCTCTCGGACTCCTTGGCTTCGTTGGCAATCATTTTCATATCAAAAAAAAAAATGTTAAATTTTTTTGCTAAAATTATTGATACCATAGTTCCAATGACAGAGAATTGAGTACTATATGGAAAGATATTCTATATGCAATAAAATTTTAAAAGCTTCTTATATCATTTTGGAAGGAAAGTGTTCTTAACAATTATTAGATGGCTTTCTAGATCAAGAACTCAAGACACTAATATTCATTCTTTCAGATAATTAGATTGTTAGAGAATGGCTGCGCCTCTTCACTCTTATGAGGTGAAACATATTTACATAGAAGCTAACAATGTTTTAGATTGGAAGGCATCATATGTTGCAAATCATATTGATTCTTTCTTGTGGACAGGTGTGCTAAATTGGTTTGATCAATTTAACTTACCAACCAAAAAAAAAAAAGGCCTAAAACTGCACTTATTCTGACTCGATTTTGGAGAACGATTTAAAACGTGCCTCCTCCAATTTTACTGTTAAGATATAGGTAATAGAATCAAAGAATCGAGCGCTGTACCTTCTTGTAGAAGAAATCAGCCCAAAACCGCACCTTAGCCTTCTTGTAGGGATCCTCCGGAAGGAGTGGTGGTTCCTTCCACTTCTCCTCAATGAACTCGAAGATGACAAGTGACTCAGCTAATGGCTTGCCATCCACCACAAGGACTGGCACCTTGTTGTGGACCGGATTAAGCTTAAGGAGCGACTCGCTCTTGTTCTCGAGGTCTTCCTCCACGGACTCGAAGGCCACGCCCTTGAGCTTAAGAGCATGGTGGACCACGAAACAGTAAGGGCTGGCCCAAAACCCATGCAACTTCACTTCCTTCGCTTCTGCCATCTTAATTAATTCTTGCCTCTCCACTCAATGATCCCCAAGAACTCTCTATTGCAACTAAAGCGCTTCTAACGCCCATTATTTATAGAATCTCTTCTCTGTGCTGATGCCTTTCTTCCTACTTCTTTCTTCCATCCTTTAGTTTGGTCAGCCTGTTGAAAGAATGCTAAATTCGTAATAGACGAGTGCAATAGAATTAATTACCAAAAAGACCGGTGCAAGGTGGAGTTGATGCCCACATTGGTGACGCTCCAACGTGGCACATTGTGACTGGTAGGGAGCATGACAAGTACTACGTGGGGTCATCAGTTTGGGTGGTAGGCGACCAACTTGGGCACCAAGAACGTGCCGGATTTTGACGATTTTTACATGGATTTATTTATTATTTTTCCTGGCTGGTGGGTGGTGGCAGACAACAAATAAGCGCCCAATAGAGTGTGCTTTCTTTTGCCGCCTCCCCTGATCGATATGGATTTAAGTCGATCCACTTTAAGATTAGTTTTTAATAGTTATGAATATAGATCTAGTCTAATTTATAGTTTTATGATTATACTGGTTGTATTAAACCAATCCATTAATTCTATAGAATTTTTAGTCTAATTATTCAAATAAACCCTTAGATTTATCCACAACTTTTAGCTCTCTATCTACATCCAATAACATTAGCAGCATCGTCCCATTTTCTAAAGACTTGGCATTGAGAAGTGTAAGTCTTTGAGGTGCTCAGACTTGCCTTGATCTGAGCCTCCAGCCGGATGAGGCGCTGAAACTTGTCTATGATCACTGAACTTCCACACACTGAAACACGGTAGGCTACCAACTGGGCACCCTTTTCTTCTCAAACAATTATATATAAAAATGTATTCAAGTTCTCTATCTCTATCTGTATGATTCTTTGGAGAATTTGTCTATGATCATTGAACTTCCGCACAATGAAACACAGTGGGCTACCAACTGGGCACCTTTTTCTTCTCAAACAATTATATAAAAAAGTGTATTCAAGTTCTCTATCTGTATGATTTTTTGGAGAATTTATCTATGATCACTGAACTTCCGCACATTCAAACATTGTAGGCTACCAACTGAGGGATAAAATTTCTATAATCGGTCCAACCGTAGAAAAAATTATAATCAGATCGTCATCGTCTACCATGTATTCTCTATCTATTAAAGAAAAAAAATTTTCTTCTTCTCCACGCCCAATCCCCTCTGCACCCCAGCCCCCGCCCTCTCGCCCCGGCCTCCGACCGCTTGCACCCGACCCCCACCCCACCGCGGCCCATCACCTCGACGCCTGCACTAAGGCCCCACCCCACCCACACCCCAGCCCTGTACCTCGGCCTCCGACTGTCTGCACCTCGGCTCCTGCCATCCGCACCACGCCCGCTGCAGCCCACCCTCCTCTTCTCAACTCTGGTGCCACCAACCCCTCCCTCTCCCTCTCCTCTCCTCTCCCTCTCCTTCTTTTTTTCCCTCTCTCTGCTTCTGTTTTGTAATTCATGGGATGGGGACATGTAGCAGATGATGACAGTTTGATTATAATTTTTTCATGATCAAATCGGTTATAAAATTTTATCCTCAATTGAGTTTTTTTTGAGAGAGAGAGAAAGGAGGTTAGGAGGAGCCATCCGAGTTTTATTCAAAAATGGGCTACGTACAAGAGGTATTTACAGAGCGGATTAAGAAAGGAGAATTGCTGACCTCAGTTGGGGAGAAAGAGGTGACCAAGATGAAGAAAATTGAGTTGAAATTCCAAGGTGACCAACTAGACACATGGAATGCATGTTTGAGGAAAGAAGAAGCAGAGAGCAAGTGATAGACCCCCAATATACTTAAGAGGCCAATGAACTAAAACAAATGTCTTAATGAGGTAAAACCTGTTTGCAAAATGGAGCCCATGATTAGATAGAACCTTAAATCCTCCATTGCGTGCTCCAATGATCAGATCAAGGAGACTGGGCTTTGCTCCATTGCAAATGGGAAAGTGTTTGCGGTCCCATTTTCTAGGGTACTCCTTAGTTTGTTGCTTTCTCCTTCACCTCACCCTCGGACAGCATAATAGTATGGCCAATGGACGGTAACTTTGCATCAATATATACAGTCATAATCTAGAATAAGGGAATATGAAAAATAAAGATCAATCACAAAGAACATTAATAGTTTGCAAGATTAAATTTATCTCTCCATTTCTAAAAGGAATATAAAAACGTAAGTGCATTTGCTCTTGAAAACATGCATGGTTCAGACAGATTAAGGGCCTCTACCATCTATTTAGCTTTCCCCACTCCAATATCTCCAAGCACCCTGCATTTTTCTTTTTCTTTGACAAATGCAAGATACTAAAGAAGATTTGTTTACGAAAATTCTCCTGCTTTGCTCTCTCTAGATTCCATCACAAATGACTGCTAGGAGTTGAACACCAGCGTCGCCAATCAAATACTTCTTGTTCTAATCTTCTATTTTGATCGGAGATCTTGCAATTTAGAAGACGGTCCATTTAGTTTGTGTTGGGATTTGATAGTGCATGATATATTTTTCGAGAGTGGACATCTAATGAACAAATGCTTCTAATGCTTAGCGTACGCAGAGGGAGGTTGTGTTGATCTTCTTTAGTTCCTATATTTTTTTCTTATTTTTTTTATAATAAAATTTATTAAATCAATCTAGAAAAGATACATCTGTAAAATTTAAAATTAAAATATTTAACATTTTAGAATAAATTAACCATGGACATGCACAGCAATAAATCATATGAGCAGCAGTATACAATGTCACCTAATCTGCAATACTATTAACTTCTCTAAAGTGATACTTTGCTTTTAAAATTGGAGATATGCATCTATTTTTAAGGCAATACTGCCTCAAGAGATTTCTTGTCCTCTTTCTATCTCAAAAATAAAATAAAATATGTATAATAGGTTTAGGCGGTGAATTTATTAATTAATATATAGATAAGTACAGAGTTTGACTTGTACTGGTAACAGGTAGCTACGCGGAGCTATCTTGACGTGGAATATTTTAACTGGCTAGATTGTAGCAAGTACAGAATCACATCAGGGAACCATGTCGAGTCATTAATGGGGCAATTTAATTTGGGTGCACGGTTTAGGTTTAATCAAGTAGAAAAACTAATCGCAAGTTTGAGTACTCATGGGAGCTGATGCATATATGTTATTTTGCTCATTGGTTAGCACACGGTTCAGTAAACAATATTAAAAATAATAATGTGATTGTCCCACTTCCGGGTTGGAATTGGTTCAGTCAAGGTTCGGATTGGGCCTGGATGTAGAAGGCTGCGAACCAACCAGAATTTCTATTTTTTTAATCAAAAAATTAATCAGAGTTTATTTCTTGATAATCATTAAGATTGCATTTAGAGCATTGCGAGACAGTCGTAATTTAGATTATCTAATAATTTAAATTACTTAAAATTTGGATAGATTTTCAGTAATATTAATTACTGTATTTGGTACACGCAAGTAATGTTGCAGTAAAATTATTGAAAATCTTGATTGACATGTTTGGTATGAGAATCAGATTACTGATAATGTAATATCAAATTCTCAAAGTACTCTTAAATCAAATTTATTAAAAATCATATCTCATGTATAAATTTTTAATTTTTAAATAAAAATAAAAATATTATAATATATAATATATAATATAATATTATATTATTATTTTATTATTTTATTTTATTTTATTTATATTATTATTATTATTTTATTTTCAGAATAAAAGAATAAAATATATTATATATTATAATATATATTATAATATATATATAATATATAATATTATTATTATATTATTATTATTATTTTTATTATATAAATTTATTAAAATCACCCATCAAATTTTGGACGGCCACATGTGGTCACCGGAAGGAGAGAAGGAGGAGAAGGGGGATACGGCGACAGGAAGAACAGCCGTGTTTGATGTATGTCCTAGAAGTCAATCTTGATTGACACATTTCATATCTCTAGGATATGATTTTGTACTTATTGGACAGTTATATTACCATTCATGTCTATGTGTCCATGAATCATCCAAGGGATTAACAAGATGATGACACATATTTTTAAAGAGTTAAGAATTTGAGGCATATATCATTGATGGTTAATTTCTAAATTACTCCTGGTCATAGGATCATTATGGGGATGGTGATTGATCCAGATAAATCAGTGCACGGATCTCTTCCTTCGGACAATAGGTTTTGAGTCTGCAGTGTAGAGACACTGGAGCGAGAGTGCAGGTGGTTGTTAGAGAACA
>KE504744.1:925703-943287 GCA_000441515.1 Elaeis oleifera
CCTGCTAATAACCTATATGAATAAGATTCATGAGACTTCAATTATTGGGTGTCTAAGGTTATGATCACATAAATTAAGGGTGTAAGTCCCTTATGAATCTCTTTGATAGTTATTATGAGGCGCCACCTTGATTTGATCAATTTGGGCATGTCCATTGATTAGAGGGCCTTTTATTTTCACATGGGGCATCTCTTGAGTGTGTTTGGGGTGTCTAATTATGGGAGCAAGGGTTCCAATTGTTGGCGCCTAATGGACTTCCTAATGTAAGTTGGATAACTTAAGTTAATAGGAATCCTAATATAAGTAGGACTTGTATTATGAGATTGAATAGGATTCAATCCTTATGCCTATTTAAAGGAACCTCCCTTAAGGTCCCTAGAGCATCAAACCGGCAGCCCTCACACCCAAAGGCTCTCCCCACGCCCTCTCTTCCTTTCCCTTTCTCTCCTTTTGGGTATTCTATACACTCTTTTTTTGGGACGCGTATCTCAAGGAGTTCCATGTCCAAAGGAGTTTGGGTGCCTCTTCCTTACTAATTTCTAATATCTGGTAGCAGCACATAGTAAAGAGAAACTCTAAAGAAGAGGAGAAGAAGAAGATCAAAGAGAAAGATCAAGTGTTGATCACGATCCAGATTTCGTTCAGATTCAGCAGGCTGAATTTTGGAGAACCAAAATTCAGATTAAAGAGGACTGTTCTAGGCTGATCCCGAGTGGATACTCATAGAGGTCGGATACTTGTGCGGCTAACAGAAAATCTCGTCTCTTTCAGATCCAGATTTGAAGAAAGAGATTATGAAACAAGTATGTGATTTAATCACAATCTAAATTTCAGCATATATCAATTTCAGCATATGAAATAGATCCTTGTGATTTTATGTTTCTACGCATGCAAAATTCAAGTTAAAAATATTTTAATCTTATTCTCCGCTGCGGTGTTTAGAAAATAAAAATTTTGAAATACATTTGTATGCACCAAACCTCGAATTACAACATACCGGCCCCGTTTCCTTTCGGTCTCATATATATATATTTTTTGGGATCTAGATCCAAACCACAGATCGCTCACTGCCGGCTGTTCTCGATCTCCATCGAAGTAAGATCTCGATGGAGAGAGATCCAACCGACGAGAAGAAACGAAGAAGAAGAAGGGCACAGGAAGATCCGTCCCTCCTCTTCTTCTGGCGACCATGCGTGGCTGTCTGGACAGGAGGCGGCGATCCTAACGGGGTGGATGCCCTTTGTTTCTAATCTCTCTTTTCCATCGTCCGACATGGCATCGCTTGCGGCGACCGGCGGCACCGCATCCCTCTCTCTCTCCCGATGCGGTCGTTCCGCAAGGCATTGCCTGCGGCGACCGGCGCACTACGCCCTTTCCTTTTTTCTTCCGCACGGCGTTGATCAACACGACGTCGATTGCAGTGATGAAACATCGCCTCTTTTATGCCCATCAGCGGCAGACGGATAGGGATCGATGGCAGTACACCGACGGCCATGCTTTCGGGCGGCCGCTGGTGCGATTTGGTGGTAGAAAAGGTGCCAGTTTGGCCCTCTTCCTGCCGTCAGAAGAGTTGTGGAGGTTGGGGGAGGCACGGGTTTTCCAACGGGTGGCGTCATGCGGAGAGGGGGCCATTTTCGTTCAGAAATTTATTGCAAGATTACCTCATGGTAGGTAATCTGGATAGCCATCTCTCCCCTTGATAATTCAGATTACCTCATGGAAGATAATTTGGATTATCTGATAATCCAGATTACCAATCCAAAAAGAATACCAAACGTGATAATCTGATGAGATCTCTTTAAATTATCAGCAATCTGAATAGATTGTCAACTAGCAAACGCAATCTAAGAACTAACTAGAGTTGCCACCGTAAACACCATCTAGTCCATTTCTATATGAGTTTGGTTGTCCTTAGCAATCCACTCCCAAAGACGGGACTAAATTGACATCCTTGACAATGTTACGGTTTTGAAGGTCATAAGTAATACATATTGTTCTGTCTCGTGCTAATCTATCAATTTTCAGAAGTCATATATCCAATTCAGCCCCTCTGCTTCAAGTAAGTTAAAAATTAGTTGAAGCATGTATGGTGTATGAATGAAATCAAGGGTATGTGGACTTATCTTGGAGTCCCTATTGCAAGTACACCTTTAAAGCCTTTTGATTTTAATTATCTTCTGGATAAAGTGGTGTCATAAATTGCAAGCTAGAAATAGAGAATTCTTGCTTGAGCAGGAAGAGCTACCCTTCTCCAATCAGTCTTGTTCTGAGAAACCACCTTTTATGTGTATCTAACGTCCAAAAATCAGAAGATTTAAAATCTTCGACGAACAGACGCCACATGCTGCACGAAACGGTGCCCAGACAGCGAGTCCCGGATGCAAGGTTCAAATGTCCGGAACGTGTTCACGTCTGTTCATCAGGCAGTGAGTCTCAGATGTAAGATCCAGATGTCTAGAACGTGTTCACGTCTATTCATCAGTGAGTCCCGGACACAACGTCCGAACATCCAAGCCTTGCATCCGGAACGTTCTGACTCACTCCCCACCTTAGTTTTGGACGCTCCTACCTCTCAACAAGTCTTACCATCTATTTCTTTGTATGCAATGACCTGTGTCCCGGTGCCAGTTTCTATTGCTACTAAGTTAGAGAAGGATTTCAAAAGTTGCTTTTGGGGTCATTCTTCAGATAGAAGGGGTCTTCATTATATTGCTTGGGAGACAGTTGGTCTACCTAAGGAATCTGGGTCTTGGGCATTAAACCTCTCACTTTTATAAGACAAGCTTCTTTCTATAAATTGGCTGACGATATGATTCTTCATCCCGATACCTTATGGGCTAGAGTAACACCTACTAAGTATTGGTTTTCAGGATGGGTTAGTCCCCCTGGAAGCTCAGCTATCTAGAACAAACTATGTGGCTTTGGAACCAAATTCAGTAGAACTTCAGATGGTATGTTGGGAACGGTTCCTCTATTGATGTTCTCTCTCATGCTTGGTTATCTATATGGTTCCGTGTGCTTGGCCAACCTATTCAAATATGGACTGTATCAATGAGGATACGAAAGTTTCTGTATCTTCTATTGCTTGACAAAACTTGAAAGTGGAATAATTGTTGCTGTATTTTCGTGCTGAGATGATGAAGTTTATTTGCACCATTCCTGTCCCTTGTGGTGCTTGGCTTGATCGGCTGTCTTGAGGGAATTCTAATTCGGAATCATGTGGCTACTAAAGATTTGTATCCCTTGTTCTTTTAGTCTACCTATCCAATGAATAATGCTAATTTTCTTGGGTTTGGAAACTCCGCGTGCCTACGTGAATCAAGCTCTTTTGGGGGAAACTATTATACAACAAGCTTCCTATCAAATATCATTTGAATAGGCTGGGTATCATTTCTAAGAGGAGTGTCGCTTGTGACCCATATAATGAGCCTGAAATTGGTAACCATGTAATTGTGGACTGTGCATTTGTAAGGGATTGTTGGCAATAGCTTACCTTAGTGGCAGACATTTTGCACCATCCTCTTTGCCGGTGTTGATTGAATTCTTGTTTACGCACAAGGAAGAGAGGTGGTATACTAGTGCTTTGCTAGCTTAGGTGGCTTGGGGTATGTGGATAGGTTGCAATGAAAGGCTTTTCCAGAATGTGTCTAATAGGCCCATAATCATTGTTCGAGATGTTTGGCATCAAAATGCTGCTATGTTTGCAGGTGATCAAAATTTTAACAATCCGTCTGGGCACTGGGATGTTTTGTCTCTTGCTACTTATCATCTCAATTCTCCTACTCTAGTGTGGTGGCATCCTCCTCCCGGAGTGTTCAAAATTAATTTTGATACAATTGTATCTAACCAAAGTGTTTCTACAGCCTTTATTATATGGAACTTTGCTGGTCGCTTGATTGCTGCAGGTGGTCAACTTCTCGCTGATCTTAATGTTCCACAGGCTGAACTTGTTGCTTCATGGTTGGCGCTCAAATATGCTGTGTATAATCTGCTGATAGGTTGTGGCTTGAAGAAGAGACTCGAAGATTGTGATTAATTGGATTTAAAAGTTCTCTAAATCAAAAGCTACTGGATCTCTTTTTTAATGAGAGGATCTGTACAGATGTGTATTTAGTCCCACATTAGTTATTCGCTGGAAATATTTTGGATACTTATACAAGATCAAGAAATCTAAATAATACCTTCCAACTAGTCTTCTTTGGTGAGATCTTGCATTATTATAAATAGTATCAGAGCAGATCTGACCCATAACTCAGATGAATTAGAGGATACTATAGTACGAGTTCATTGGACTAACTATGAGCCCATCGTGGTATGTATGAATGGATGGATGAATTTGGATCCTCAGCCTAACGAGGATGCTAGGACTTAAATAGGGGCATATATTTATCCCACATCAGTTATTCGCGGGGAAGATTTAGATACTTATATATGATCAAGGAATTCAAATAATATCTTCCGACTTATCTTTTTGGATAAGGCATGGTTGTTACCCTTAATGAATATAATTGATTGGAGCTTCTCATGATCTCATTTCCTTTATTCAAATGTCAACAGCGAGGCAAATCATGTTGCTGATTACTTGGCCGGGCAAGTTTTGTATGGGAATTTCTTGATGACCATGCAACTTCAATCTCCTTTGATCTATTGAATCTGCTATTGGCTGACAGGCTAGGCATGAGGCTTTGGAGATGTTAATATTTGTGGCTCTTTTGACGTATACTGGTAAGTTTGGTTCCTCGTTTCTTTATTTCCAGCTTTGCTCTATGTACTACCAAAAAAAAAAAATTTGCGAACAACCATTCATGGTCACTGCTTATAGTGAATAGAGAATTTACTACAACAACAGTAACAACAACTAGTTTGCACCAAAGCAACACACATGCAGTAGGAAACTTCCGCATTCACAAACTTAGTCCATACTACAACAACAGTGACAACAACTAGTTTGCACCAAAGCCACATGCATCTGGTAGTAAACTTCAACATTCACATACTTAGTCCATAGCACATGAAGAGAAGCTTTCAATCTCGGGATGATGCTTGTGCCCTCTCTCGAATTACCCGGATCCGTTCCGACATCGCATCCTCGGGGATGAGTGTCTCCTCGGCAACATCAAGCTCTAAATAGGCATCCATGAAAGAGCAGAAGAATGGCATCCTCTCTTTATCAAGAAGTTTCATGCCGGCAAGACGTTCAAGAAAGACAAATCCAGCATGGGCCGAGCCCAAGATCACATCCAAGAGGCCCGGCCTCACACCATGGATAAATGGGCCCCCACTTGAGAAGTCCTTCTGAATACCATTCTCCAGTGTACTCAAGTGCTCCATGGCCTCCTTGACCGCCTTCTCTAGTGCCTCTCCATCGGAAATCATTACAGCAAAGCAGGAAGGCAGCAACTGTAACATTAATATCATGATAGATTGAGCTAAAAATATGCAAGAGATATAGCACATGTATTTGATTATTTTTCAGTTAAGAGTAACAGTGTTATAATGTTTCATGACTGTTTCTCCTCATTTTCAATATTCATGGAAATAAATAATAAAACTAATTGAAGTCTTCATGCCAACTAGAACAATTAATTTTATTTGATATATTGATAATTTTATATAGTCAAATAATAACATTACTTTCATATTTTTGTGAAAAACTTCCATGTTACTATCTGTCATTTCACCTTATAATGATTTTGTAAGTTGGCATAATAACTTTAAGTTCGGTTCAAAATTGACCTAGAAAGGTTTAGCTTAAATCATGAGTCGCCTATGTATTGCAGGATTGTCTATGATTGATCGAGTCCGCCATGCATGTCATCATGATATATGGATGGCCTGTGATCTAGAGCTGAACACGGAACCTCTCCGGATGGACCTAAAATTGGAGAGGATTTGAATTCAAGAATGAGATTTGAGTAATCATCTTGTACCTTGTTGTAGAAGAAATGAGCCAAAACGGGCCTTAGCTCTCATGTAGGGATGCTGAGGGAGGAGAGGAGGTTCCTTCCATGTGTCCTCAATGAACTCCAAGATAACAAGTGACTCGGCTATGGGCTTGCCATCCACCGCCAAAACTGGCACCATCTTGTGGACCGGATTAAGCTTGAGGAGTGACTCACTCTTGTTCTGAAGGTCTTCCTCCACATACTCGTAGGGCACACCCTTGAGCTTAAGGGCATGATGGACCATGACACAAAAAAGGCTTGTCTCAGACCCATATAGCTTCACTTTCTTCACCTGTTCCATTGTTACGTGGCTCCTTGCTCACAAAACTCTCCTGCGATAGCTATTACCAATGAACCTGGCTATATATAGAGTTGTCATGTACTTGTTAATGATGCCATTCTCACCTGCTCCTTTTTGAATCCTAGATTAAGTTGTTCGACTACACATTTAGAAGCAAAAGAACATGGATTTTTTTAACAATGCAGATTAGTTGGGGAGGATGTAGTTTGAATGAGATAAGAGCCATCAAGATTATATGACAGAGATGGTTGAGCACTGGAAATATTTTCTTTAAGTATTTACATTAATATATCACAAAACAATTTAATTAAACAGCATATGGTTTTAAAATTAATGATAGTCTGATAGAAAAGTAACGCTGTTAATTCAAGTCATTCTTTTCGATATATCATATTAATTAGGTGAAGCTAATCTACGCGCTGCATGAGCTCCAAGGTTTTACCTTCCATGTGTGGGTCCAATTTTATATGTCATATTGGGTTCATATAATAGTAGTGAACTAGGCTAAAATGTATGTGACTTCACATGTGACTCTCTTCATGTGCTGCATAGTTTCAAGTGTCGAAACCTAAACAGTGTCTGAGTCATATCCCAGGGTCGCACATGGAGTCACTAATTTGGGTGGCGAGTAAGCATATTTGTAACTGCTAAGGAATTTTAATTAAGGGTAGGAATAAATCCAGTCCAAGTCTTCTGCGAAGAATGGGAAACAAGCTTGGGCACCAAGGAACTATGATGTCGGCGAATATGCTCTTATATTAGAGGTGGCAAGCAACAATTAACTATGCAGCAAACTACATGGCTATATCGTGTGGCAAGTGGGAATTTGTTGGTTCAGGATTGATTCTGAGCTGGTCCGTTATGAATTGGTTAGAGGTGCCATACTTCCATGGATTTTGCTACAGTACTCTAAAAAATATTTTAATATTTTATTTTATATCTATTTTTGATCATTGGATGAAATATGGATCATTCGGATTTCAGCTCGAGGAAGTACTCATGTGCATGACTGATGCGGTAAATATTTCAAAAGTTAAAGGTTCATTCATACCACAACTAAATTGATTTTTTTTATAAAAAAACTATCCTCTGTGGGCAACCGAAATAGAGGAGGTGTCCGCTGGGGGGTCGGGGCGGGAGGAGAGAGGACTGCGGAGAAGCCGTGGGCTAGCGCTGAGGGACGGACAAGGGTGCATAAAGGAGAAGCTGCAGGCCATGTGAGGTGGGGGAGGGGGGTTTGCGGCAGCAAGGAGAAGCCCTACGCCGCACGGCGTGGGATGAGGGAACGCAAAGAAGCCATGGGCTCCTAGAATGTGGTGGAGCCTCAGGCTGCATCGAGAGGGAGTTGGTGTGGAGGGGAACCGCGGAGAAGCCTCGAGTTGTGTGGGCGAGGCAAGCAAAGGAGCTACCACGCCCTGGGAGGGTAAAGGAGGTGTGTGGAGGCACCGCGGTGTAGGGTGGGGTGGGTGGCAGGCAGAGGAGCTACAGCACCGTGGGGTGGGGGGAGCATGAAGAGGAGCCGCGGCACCGGGTAGGGTGGGGAGGGGGTGTTCTCCGCGGGCATAAGGTAGTATTCTCTGAGGGTGCATGGGAGGGGAGCTATTCTTCACGGGTGGGTACGGCGTCGTGCAGAAGGGTCGGGTGCTGGGGAGGGGGGTGTTCTCCACGGGTGTAGGAGAGGGGGGTCATGGCGCGGAGGAACCGTCAGTGGCATTTGAAAAACCGATGATATGTAATATTTGAAATATCCTTTATAATATTTTATTATAAAGGAGCATCGCAGCAAAACCCTACTTTCATTACTTTCTACTCCATTCTACCTTATGTGGTACTCAACTTTATTCAGCTAGATGCTGTGCAAATCAGGATTCAGATCTTATCTAAGACTTAATGATTAAACTCTTGACCATATGTACAATTGAATCAAGTCGAGACGAATAGCTAGACTTAAAATTCAAAATACTCAAGACTCGAAATTCGACTCGAGATCGATCGAGTTTTAATATCCAAGCTTGAACTCGACTTGCCAAAAAAATGCAATACTCGAGATAGACTTGACTCGAATATCAATTGATCCATATTCGAGTTTGAGTTCAAGCTCAAATTTGAACCTTGGTCATAATTTAAAAATGATTAGAATAAATTAATATAGCATAATATTATATTTAAATATTAATTAATAATATATATTATAAATAAATAAATATTATTAGAATATGTATATATCCAATTAGGTTTTTGAGCTTTCGAGTTGAATATTTTGCCTCTCTGATTTGATTCGAAAAACTTGGATCTAAGTTGAGCTCGAGTAACTCGTGAGCTGCTCGGCTAATTTATATCTCTATTTCTGACCAACATATACAGTCATATCTATATATACACTTGCATAGACACATACGATTTAAACTGATATGATTGTCAAAAATTAGATATGATCCGTTCTAATTCCATGAAATTGAAATGTCTTTAGTCTCCTTCCGTTGCTCTCAACACTCCCCAAATCCCCGAGAACTTGGACGCAAATCCTCAACTATCCAAATTATAATATTTTTTGTCAAGTAAATTCTATGCCAGAAGTAGAAAAGGCTAGCCCTTGTAACTTTTATAATTTTTTTTAATAATTAAGAAATGGCAACGCTTCCTCTCAGCACATTTTTGGGCCAAGATGATGGTTGACAAGGCAGCTCATCAACGCAAACGGTAACACAACCCATCTTAAAGGCTGGAACAAAAATATAATGATCACTGCTCTAAGAACACAGACCTCTTACCGTTAGAACAATAATATGTATATATCAATTCAACTAGCACCAAAGCAAAACAATGTTCCCATACAAGCTCAAACATAATACATTAAGGCCACAACAATTCAGAGAGAACCATCAAGCTCCTGATGATGCTGAAGCCTTCTCTCTCATAGCTCGAATAAGCTCCTGCAACATGGCATCAGGAATTGCTGTTCTTTGACCACATCAAGGTCAACATAAGCATCAATGGAAGAGCACAGGAGTGGTGTCCTCTCCCTTTCTATAATTTTCGCATTAGTAAGACCTTCCATGTATTTGAATCCACGGTAAGCTGAGCCCATGATCACATCGAGAAGGCCAGGCCTCTCACCATTAATAAATGGGCCTCCAGTAAACAAATCTTTCTGGATTCCATCCTCCAATGTGCTCAAGTGGTCAATGAGCTCCTGGATTGCCTTCTGTTGTTCCTCTCCTTTGGTGTTTCGAACAGCATAGGTGCCAGGCACCAGCTGCAGCAGCAACATCTCTTGTTAAGGTAATGATTTGTTTTTCATCAAGAAAAAAAGAGTTATTGCATCATTCTTGCCCATTATAAAAGTTTTGTGTAGGCAATCAAAAACAAAAAATAAAATAAAAATTGTCACAAGCACGTTACTATAATTCACCTTTCACTCTAGGGGTGGATATCCACAGGTGATTGTAATGGTCTGCGCGCAAAGACAAGTTTAAATTATTCATATTTGGATATTAAGCTTGTTTTAGTTCACAAAAATCACTATGGTAATCTAGAAGTTTTACAGTCACATAAAAGCATATGGGCAATGGAACATGTTGCTGCCAAAATCTGATTTGAAGTTGAGCTCGATTGGGAAGCTGGTGGCCGAGGTGAAGAATTTCTTGGACAATTGGGGTTGGTCTTGCAAACAAAAATTCTTGATTAAAAGTATTTCTAGTGGGGATCCTCTGACGTTTAAGTCAATAGATTATTATGAAACAGAAGAAAAAAGAGAACTATTGGTGAGAACTCGAGACTTATCTAGATCCCCTGCTCTCCCTATTTATAAAGGAGTAGTGGCCTCTCCCTTAGATAGAGATGGTCGTTATCGTAAGGATTGCACGAATCGCATGGATGGATATTGCACTCCATGTCTTAGATGTATAGAGGCTAGCTATTGCCCTACTGTCGTATCAATTTTTCTTGTGAGATTATGGATGTCTTATCTAGCTTACCACGCGCTCAAGGGAACATAATTGTCTTTCAAAATTAGCAAAGTCCCAATTCAGTCCGAGCACCTCTCCAGTGTTTGTAAAGGACATCAAATCGGCCTCGAGGAGGTCTAGTCAGTCGAAGACATTAAGTCGGTGTAGGCCGAGGCCGTGCATAAGCATTCTTGAGATACAAGCTGAGAACATCGATGTCGAGATCAAGGTGATGCAGCCATATCAGAATCTATTAATTGAAATCGATCCAAAAGATACATCTGTGTCTTTGAGCTAGACCAAATGATAAGGTTTGGGCTGTTAGTCTTCTCTAGCGAGCTCAAAAAAATCGAACTTATTTATTCTTATGAACTGGAAATCAAACTTAACTAGGTTCGGATTGACCGACTCAATGTGGTTTTAGGATTACCATCCCAATAAAATACGGCTAACAACTCCCAAGTGAGTTGGTTTGTGGATTCTTTTGTCACAATTCAGGGTTGGTCATGGCTTCTGGATGCTTGATTACACCTGGCCGGCAAGCTATGTTAAATTAAGTCGATCCATGTTCTATGAACCAGTTATTCGACATAAAAAATGCTTAACGTTACTGCTTCATTAATCAGTACCGATGTTGGAGTCGACTAATATCGGTTTAGAATTCATAGAAAGCTTAAATTGCGCCAAGACATGGTCAGAAAAATCGACCCTTGTGCATCACACCAATCCCCAATTACCATATAATCTACGTAGTTACTGGAGTAGTGATGGATGGCACTGCTCTTGGGAAAAAATAACCCTGATGGATTGATGCATATACACATGCTCCATGCAAAAGAAAGAGGAAAAGATAGAAGAATTAGTAAGTTTTGCGATGGTCGTACCTTTGGTAGACAAAATCAGCCCAAAACGGACTTTAGATCTCTTATAAGGATCCTCCGGGAGCAAAGGAGGGTCCTTCCACATGTCATTCACATACTCCAGAATGACTAGTGAATCGGCTATTGGCTTTCCATCCACCACCAGAACTGGCACCTTCTTGTAAACAGGGTTAAGCTCAAGAAGTGCCTGGCTCTTGTTCTGGAGGTCCTCTTCCGCGTACTCGTAGGCCACGCCCTTGAGCTTGAGAGCATGGTGAACCATGGTGCAGTAGCCACTGAGCAGAAACCCATACAACTTCACCTCCTTCACCTCTCCCATTGCTATGGCTAGCTTCTCCCACCCAATCTCCAAGCCTATTATTTAGGAAGCTTGAAGCAAAGAACATCTAATGCAAACTAATATAAATTTTTGTGTTACCTTTCCGGGTTGCCAATCATGGGGACGAAACTTCTCATTTGAAAAGTATAAGGAAGCCAGCTGTTTGAAAAGTATGAAGAAACTAGATGGTCAATAACAAATTTGGGAATCGTTTCCAAGTTTGCTTTCTACCTGGTAGTTGCAGGCGGGATATCGTTGTGGAATACTTCGAAAGAAGTCAAGGCTGGGCGTGTCCACCTCAAATGGGTCGATGGTGGTGGCTGTAGGTTGATATGATTATTATTATTATTATTATTATTATTATTATTATTATTATTATTATTATTATTATTTGTTCTTTCTCAGCCTCCTATTCTATCAAAAAAAAAAAAAATTGTTAATACATTTTGCTGTTTCTGAGCTGGTCTTGTATTTTATATGTTGTCCAGCGTTGACGCATTCCTCATTCCCACCTCTCCTTCTTGCAGTACTAAGATTATCGCCAATTAGAAAAGTCAACGAGTTCACCACGGAAATGGGAATTTAAAAGCTCTAGCTGTAGATCATAGCCAACACGTTACTGTCCTAGTCAAAGGAATTACGCTTGTACATAATACGAGCGGTTCAATACTCGAGACTCACCCGGACCTTCAATTTCTTAGGCTAAATGGAGGGAATATTATAGCAACGTTTGCATTTTATTCCTTCCTAAAATTGTCCAAAAGACCATATTGTTCGCAATTGATCTTGTAATGAGTTTCAAATATTCATCATTTGTGTAATTTTGTGCATTATCAAAAAGGATTGTTGTGTTGTTGCCCCTTTTTTTTTCTTATTTTTATTTTTTTGGAGCAGATGTATTATATAACTCTTGTATAGACACATCTAAGAACAAGATACCCCTAATTAATACCAGTGTAGAAGAAATAGACTCCTAGATGAACCCTCGAGGATATGTGTTGATCATCTCTTCATTATTAATAGAATATGTCGTGGTCATATTTGTCGTTCTCTTCACTGTGAGTTTTATATTATTTCTTTTTTTATCATTTACTATCATGTGATTCTTTAAATTGCTTATTAATTTGCTAAATAATGTGCATTTACTGCATTTTCTTGCATTTTTCCAATGCCAAATTATCACTAGCAACATTAGAAAATATTTTTAAAAAAAGGAGCTAAAAGGTCCAAAAAAGAAAAAAAAAAAGGAATGTAATTGGTTGAAGAATGTAAATCATCTGTCTTTTGAAAATCATTTTAATTATTTATTCATAAAATTAATTATTTTTTAATATGAATGCAATTTATCCTACTAAGAAAGGTCAAATAAAAAATACATATTTATAAATTTTAAATTTAAAAACTAAAATTAAAGTAAGACAAAATAAAGACAATAATTTTCAATAAAGATATTTGTCAAGGATGGGATATTAAGATTTTTATAAAACAAATAAAGTTATCTTTTTTAAAAATAAATTGAAAAACTATTTAAATAAGAATAAATCAAAAGTAAGAATATCTTGGGGAAAATAAACCTATGCCAAGAATGGGATTAGAACCCATGGCCTTTCGTGCCAATTTTATATGTCATATGGGTTCATGCAATAGTAATGAACTTGGCTAAAATGTATGTGACCGCACATGTAACTCTCTTCAGGTGCTACATTAGTTGCAAGTGTCGAAACCTAAATAGTGTCTGAGTTATATCCCAGGGTCACACATGGAGTCACTAATTTGAGTGGCCACTAAGGATGTTTGTAAGTGCTAAGGAATTTTGATTAAGGGCAGTAGGAGTAAATCCGGTCCAAATCTTCTGCAAAGAATAGGAAATGAGCTTGGGCCCCAAGGAACTATGATGTCGGCAAATATGCTCTTATCTCAGTGGTGGCAGGCAACAATTGACTACCCGGCAAACGATATGGCTATGTCATGTTGCAGGAGGGAGTTTGTTGGTTTGGAATTGACTCCGGACTGGTTCGCTATGAATTACTTGGAGTTGCCATACTTCCACAACTTTTGACTCTATTCGAACCCATGTACTACTCAACTTTGTTCAGCTAGATGCTACACTAGCTAGGGTTTAGATCTCATCCGAGACTTAACGGTTAAACTCTTAACTCTGAGTGTAATTGATTCGAGTAGCTAAAGACTCGAGCTCGATTCAATTCAAAATACTTAAACTCTAAATTCGACTTAAAATTAATCAAATCTTAATATTTAAGCTTAAACTTGATTCAATTATATATACATGCATGTATGTATGCATACATACATATTATATATATATATATATATAAAGCAATACATAAGATTGACTCAACTCGTATATCAACTAAGCCATATTCAAGTTTGAGTTTGAGTTCGAATTCGAGTCGAGTATTTTGCTTCTCTAGTTTGACTCGAAATAACTATTTGAGCTTTTCGAGCTCAATAAAAATCGAGTTGAGTCGAGCTTGGATCTTAGCTCATTTGCACCTCTTGACCAAAATATATAGGCATATTTATACATATGTATGTATACAGGCACACATAAGTTAAACTAATGTGATTGTCACAAATTAGATAGGATTTGTTAGAAATTCCATGAAATTTACACGTCTTTGGTCTTCTTCCATTGCTTTCAACACTCCCCAAATTTGCCCTCCTCAAGAACTTGGATGCAAGCTAGCCCTCAACTATCCAAATTATAGGAATTTTGTCAAGTAATTTCTACGCCAAAAAGTAGAAAATCAAGGCTAGCCCTTGTAACTTTTAAGTTTTTTGTTTATTTTATAAATTCAGAAATGGCAACACTCCCCATATTCCCCATCAACACACAGGCAACACAGCCCATGTTAAAGGCTGAAACAAAAATATAATGATCACTGCTCAAAGAGCACAGACCTCTTATCATTAGAATAATAATATTTCAATTCATCTAGCACCAAAGCAAAACAATGTTCCCATACAAGCTCAAACATAATTACATTAAGGCCACAAACAATTCAGAGGAACCATCAAGCTCCCGATGATGCTGAAGCCTTCTCTCTCATAGCTCGAATAAGCTCCTGCAACATGGCATCAGGAATTGCTGTTTCTTTGACCACATCAAGGTCCACATAAGCATCCATGCAAGAGCACAGGAGTGGTGTCCTCTCCTTTTCTATAATTTTCACATCAGTAAGACCTTCCAGGTACTTCAATCCATCATGCAATGGCCCAAGGATCACATCGAGCAGGCCGGGCCTCTCCCCATTGATAAATGGGCCTCCAGTAACAATCATTCAGGATTCCATCCTCCAATGTGCTCAAGTTCTCAATAAGGCCTTGGATTGCCTTCTGTTGTTCCTCTCCTTTGGTGTTTTGAATAGCATACGTGCCAGGCACCAGCTGAAGCAGCAAAATCTCTTGTTAAAGTAATGATTTGTTTTTCCATCCAAAGAAAAATCTAAAGTTATTGCATCCTTCTTGCCCATTATACAAGTTTTGTGCAGGCAATCAAAACAAATAAACTTAAAATTAAAATTCCCGCAGGCACGTTACCATAAGTCATATGTAGTCACTCCAGGGGTGGAAATCCACGGGTGATTGTAATGGTCTGTGTGCAAAGACAAGTTTAAATAATTCATATTTGGATATTAAGCTTGTTTTAGTTTATAAAAATCCCTACGGTAACCTAGAAGTTTCACAGTCACGTGAAAGCATGTGCGCAATGGAACACGTTGACTGAAACCAATCCAAAACAAACATCTGTGTCTTAGAACTGGACCAAATGATAAGGTTTGGGCTGTTAATCTCCTCTGCCTCAAAAATTGAACTTATTTATTCCTAGGAATTGGAACCAAAAGTCAACTAGGTTCGGATTTACCAACTCAATTGGTTTTAGGACAACCATCCCTATAAAATACAGCTAACAACTCTATATGAAAAAAAATGCTGAACATCACTGCTCCACTAATCGATACCGATGTTGGAGTCAATTAATGTTGATTTAGAATTCATAGAAAGATTAAATTGCACCAAGACATGGTCATAAATAATCCACCCTTGTGCATCAAACCAGTCCCCAATTGCCATATAGTCTGCATAATGGATGTAGTGATTGATGGGATAAATAACACTGATGCTAGATGCATATACGCATGCTCCATGCTAAAGAAAGGGAAAAG
Organism: Elaeis oleifera; assembly: GCA_000441515.1. Taxonomy (NCBI): domain Eukaryota; kingdom Viridiplantae; phylum Streptophyta; class Magnoliopsida; order Arecales; family Arecaceae; genus Elaeis; species Elaeis oleifera. The sequence goes on from KE504744.1 coordinate 941,284, forward strand.
ATAGAAGAATTAGTGACTTTTGCAATGATGGTACCTTTTGGCAGACAAAATCAGCCCAAAAACGGACTTTAGATCTCTTGTAAGGATCCTCTGGGAGCAAAGGAGGGTCCTTCAAAGCGTCATCAACATACTCCAGAATGACTAGTGACTCGGCTACTGGCTTTCCATCCACTACCAGAACTGGCACCTTCTTGTAAACAGGGTTCAGCTCAAGAAGCGCCTGGCTCTTGTTCTGGAGGTCCTCTTCCACGTACTCGTAGGCTACGCCCTTAAGCTTAAGAGCATGGTGGACCATGGTGGTGTAGCCACTGAGCATAAACCCATACAACTTCACCTCCTTCATTTCTCCCATTGCTATGGCTTCTCCCATCCCAATCTCCAAGAGCCTACCATTTATGAAGCGTGAAGCACAGAACATCTAATAGAAATTAATAAGAGTTTTTGTGTTACCGGTCTTGATCCTAGTTGCCAATCCTGTGGATTAAACTTCTCATTTGAAAAAGAATAATCGGTCTCCTTTTCGGTCCTTTTTTTTTTCCTGGCCCACCGGCTGTTATTCTGTAAAATAATTAAATTTAAAAGTTTGTATTAGAAGCCAAAAGAAGAGTCATTTCTTTATCCAAAGGACTTGATGAAATAATTCATTTTTTATAGTTTAATAAGTTGCGACATGTCATCATGATAATGGTGGAAGGTTTGGAGAAATTTCAAGATGATCAATATTCAAACAATCATTGACATATGATAGCCAAAATATCCTAATGGATAGATATGAAAAAAATAAGACAAATCACATATCTATTATAATGTTATTTGATCTTATATCTAATATAAAATGTCTACAAAGAGACACTGGAAGAAGAGATTAAGTCATCTTGATCGGTATGTTAATGCTGATACCAACATATTTCTAGAGACATCTTAGTTTATATAAGCCAAGTTAGTAAAAATCTCATATATATTATAACAGCTGTTAGCAAAGTTGGTTGGCACCTCATTTATAACTTATAAGTGTTTATTTTCAATGGACAAGACTCATCAATATAGAAACTACAGCTCTTTTGGAAACCGTGAAGGAGTGGATTAATTATTAGTTGAACCGGGTCCACGGTAGACCATAGATTATCTTTATTTTTTTTCCTCCGTCTATCCTCCTTAATACATGTCTTATCTTACATTTAATATCTTTCTCCTCCTTGACAAACACACGGGTATCTAACCCCATTTCTTCAAAGTATCAAATTATCTATGGTCCACTTTCGACCAGATCCAATTGATAATTTCTGTCACGCCCCCGAATCCAACATCCGGATCGGATACGTGATGGCCGCACACTCCTTAGAGCAAATCCTAAAAAATATGCAAGGCCAAATTAAATCACTACAATCTTAACAACCATAATATTTAATTTCAATAATAATTCATAAACCTTGCATAATTACAATTAACATTTTTCAATCCTCTGATCAGGTATCAACGGTACTCTATCTATGCATCCGCTCACTCGAAAATCCAAGCCATAGTCAATCATAAATATCCTGTAACTCTGAGAAGAAAAGAAAGATGAAGGGGTATGAGTTTTACAGCCCAGTAAGAATTCACATATCACACCAATATAATAATATAATCTGAAAATAAAGATAAGCAATAATACATAAAAGCCGATGTTCAATGTCCAGAATACTGCAAACATTTATAAATTATCTGTTTTGCCAAAAGAGATGCATCATCATATGTTAATAAGTGAAACAATTTTATTCAACGATTGTTTCATGTCTTATCTTTCCATTTTCTTCTATTATCACATCATCTTTAATCCTTTTCTTTTTGGCTTTGGTTTTGGACTACCAGGATCATGCGACGATCTTTTATTCGGATCGATTTCTGTGATTTTTCTCGGATCGAAATATTCATGATCTTTCTCGGATCAAAGTGGCCATGATCTTTCTCGGATCAAACTATTCATGATCTTTTTCGGATCAAATTCTTCCACACATAAGCCTG
>KE504744.1:950856-965823 GCA_000441515.1 Elaeis oleifera
TGCATTATTAAATCTCTCTCTCTCTCTCTCTCTCTCTCTCGTTGGAGCAAATGTATTATATAACACTTGTGCAGACACATCCAGTGGAGCCTAAGAACAAGATATCCCCAATTAGTGCTGCAGTAGAAGAAATGGACTCTTAAGTGGCACCTCCAGAATATCTGTGGATCTCTTCATTATTAATAGAACATGTTGTTATCATTATTTATTATTTTCTTCAATGTGAGTTTTATATTTTTTTTTCCTTATCATTTACTATCTTATGATTCTTTAAATTGCTTGTTAATTTGCTAAATGATGTGCATTTACTGTATTTTCCAATGCCAAAAGGAGGAGCTAAAAAGATCCCCCAAGAAAGAAAGGATGCAATTGCTGAAGGATGTAAATCATCAGTCTTTTGTAAATCATTTTATTATTTATTAGCAAAATTACTTTGTTTTTTTTTTATACACATGCTATTTATCCTATTAAGAAAGGTCTAAATTTAAAAAAAATTTCTAAACGTTAAAATTAAAATAAACAAATAAAATAAAATAAAATAAAAATATATGTCAAGAACGGGATATTATGACTTTTTTATCAAAATAAAATAAAAGTTTTACTTTTTAAAAAATAAAATTAAAAATTTGATTAAAAAAGAATGAATCAAAAAACATAAAAAATCTTTTGAAAATAGACATCCATGTCAAGAATGGGATTCGAACCCATGCCCTTTCGGACCAGTACCTGAAACTGGCGCCTTAGACCAACTCGGCCATCTTGACTTGCTGACGTTTGGTTAAGGTCTGTCAAAAAGGTGTATATCTTGACACCTTCTTTCACCCCTAGCTTGCCTTTCCCTCGCAAAAATCTTACCAGATCCTTGCATTGGTTGCACGAGAAATCTGGCTTTCATCTGTCCTCATCCCATCAATGGCCATCCAAGATGCCCAAACTAACGATGCCCATATTATAAATGCACTGCCTTCCCGATCAAACACTTCCGGCCACCAACCGCCTCGCTAAGGCCCACCGCGAGGCTGGTTCTGTTTTCGATGCACTCCAAGTGCTCGGCAAAATTTCGAACCCAAATCTCATCTCATGGAACCTCATGATGTCATGCTCCCTTCAGATTTCTCGTTTTGAAGAATCTCTTAGAACTTTCAGAGACATGCGTTCGTATGGATTCAAGCCGAATCAATTCACTTGCTGAGGTGTGATCAACGCTTGCGCTGCGTCAACAAACCTTGAATTTGGCGAGCAGATATACTCGCTTATCCTGAAAAAGGGGTTCCTTTCCAATGGCTATGTTTGTACTGGGCCGCTATATTAGTTTGCGAAAAGTAATAGTTCCAGTGATTCTTTAAGAGTGTTCTTCTAGAAAGCCAGCTCAAATGTGTTTGTTGGAATGCTGTCATTGCTGGGGCAGTTCAAATAAGGCGATGACATGGTCATTGGTGGACTTTTCGGTTGGATGGTCAATGGTTTTTTGTGCCAAATTGTTTTGCTTTCACGAGTGTTTTATGCTCTTGTGCTGCGGCTGCAGAATTAGAGGTGGATATGCATGGTCATTCGATGTGATGATGGAGATGACATCTTTGTTGGAACTTCTATCTTTGATCTATATGCAAAATGTGGTGATATTGATGCTGTCATGAAGGAATTCTCACACATGCCGGTTTGCAATGTGATTTCTTGGACCGCTGTTATTACTTGTTGTTCAGAAGGAGGCTATTGATGCTGTGATATTTTTTGAAGAAATTTTACAAACTGGCATGGAATAACAAGTTTACTCTTACCATTGTACTCCTTGCCTGTGCTAACTCTCTGATGACAAAGGAAAATACAAGTCCATTTCTTGATTCTGAAGACTGGGTTGTCTATGGATTCTGTGCTCAAAGATGCTTTGATCAGCACATATGCAAAAATTGGGTATATTCAATTGTCTGAAAATCTGTTTGAGGAGACTGGTACAGTGCAAAGCCCAGGTACTTGGTGGGCTACGTCTCTGACCTTGCTCAGAAACAGAATTTGATAAGACCAATTAAAGTCTTTTGGAGGATGCTCTGGGAAAGGTCTACAAAACCTGATAAACATGCAGCTCTGCTGCTGCTAGCATTGTTGACTGGATAGACTTTGGGAGACATACATTCTAATGTCACAAAAGCTGGCTCAGTGGTTGATGTGCTTCCAGATAGTGTGCTCTTCACCATGTCCTCCGAATGTCGCAGCATAGAATTAGTTCTTCAAACAAATGCAAGAAAGAGAAAGAGTTTCATGGTCATAGATAATTTCTGTATTTGCTGGACATGGTCATGCAGAGATAAGGTTTTTCAGTTATCCAGAGATATCGAAGCTATCAAACCCAATAAAATGACTTTAGCTGCTGTTCTTACAGCTTGCAATGGTCACTGTGACTTTATGAAAGGGAAGAAATTCATGCGCATGGTATTCGTATCAGACTTGGGGCTGGTACTCTTATTGGCAGTGCTCTCATGCCAATGTATTCCACATGCAAAAATCTAGTATCTGCAAGAAGAGTCCTTGATGGTTGTTTAAGGAAAGCTTAGGTAATGTGGTCATCCTTAGTCTCAGGGTATACCACAAATAAATATAGTGATGAGGCACTGTCACAATTCCAGTCTGTGGTGCTTGCTGGTTTGAAAATAGACCACTTTATGTGCTCATCATTCCTTTGGGTATGTGATAACATATCAAGGATGGTTTTGGATAGGCAATTAGATGCCCATGCAATCAGCCTAACTTTGTATCTTTCAGTGCTCAACATGTGGCAAATATTTTATGATTCTTTTACAGTATTTGATGAACCCTATTTAGTAAATGGATGGATATGTTCAGCCTTAAAGTGGTTTAGAAACTCTGAAAATCTTTGAGCTGAACAAGAAACAAGGAATAAAACCTGACTCTGTGACACTAGATAGTGTTGTATCAGCCTGTAGCCATGATGGTTTACAGGAAGAAGACTTTTGCTATTTTAATTCTATGAGCACTGATTATGGGATTGTACCAGAAGCTTATCGCTATGCATTCAGGGTTGATTTACTTGGTCAGTCTGAAAGACTTAAAGAAACTGCAGATTTCATTGACAGGATTCCGACAGAACCCGGTTATGATTATGATTAAAATAACAGAGGTTCCCTGCTGCTGAGCTAACAATATGACAGGGATTTTACACATAAAGTTCTTGATAATTTACTTTTCAAGAAGTGTGAAGCAATAATTTTAAATTGTGAGGTGAGATTGAAGCAACCATATAATGGCAGCACTGCATCCAAATGCGGCATCATGTGGAATTTAGCACTTTATGCTGGCCTGAGGCACTTAATTGCTGTACTTCTTTGACATCTTTCAAGCTTTGAATACATACCTCTAGTGGCACGGGCTTCGAATTCTCTTCTTAAATTAAAAGTTGTACCAAGCCATTTATTCTACATGTCAATTGAAAAAAAAAAAAAACTAAAGAGGAATTAGACACTTGGTAGTCTACTGATGTGTTGCTCTGTTATCTGGCTGTATTGGCAGATGGTTTGTCGAAACACAAAATGATTATGAGAATAATGTGAACTTCAAAAATACAAACATTAATATAATTGTTTGAAGACTTAATATATTTGAAGACTAAATCTAACCAAAGTTTTCTTCTCATTCTGTTAGCTTTACTGTTAACAGATATGTCTCCGAAGATGTACATTATCACTTAATAACTCAATTTTTTTTCATGCTAACAGTAGTGCTAACAGATGAAGGTGACTCACTTTATGCTAGATCTAATTAGTTATAGCACTTGTATGTGGAGTAAGTCTTTGGCATCTCACTGGGACACGGTGGAGAGTCCCATTCCAAGTTGGGCTTCCACTCATCAGAAAGATTTGATGGCAGACTGAAGGGAAAGCTGATGGTCTTCACAGCTCCCCACTGATTGTTGCTAACGTTACATGTATTGGCAGTCTTCTTTGTAGACATTTCTTCTTCCCCACTTCCCAAGCTTGAGCTCATCTCTAATGGTAAGTCAACCGGGATTCCATTAAACTGCTGCGGCTGTCCAAAAACTATGCTTTCAGAGGCTTTCTCAACATCACCAAGTATCGTGGGGGATATGTTGAGAAGCATTGCAGCCACATCCACTGGGCACTTGGATGGCATTGACACTTCAGCTGGTGAGAACATGAAGCTGGTGGGTATCTCTGCTCCCGAAACAGGAAGGAACTGTGATGGTTTGCAGCCGATCAGGTCCATGGGCTTATAGGAGGTAAAATCCAAAGGAGAGTAACCCATAGTACAGGCCTGCTGCTGAATGCTATTGTTACAGCCAAATTGGATTGCAGACCCAACTTCAGTCGTCCGTGAACTATTCTCTGAACCAAACTGAGTTCGCTGTGCAGTATGTGAAACAGAAAACAAATCTTGGTCATTGGTCTCAGGTAATGGCGATACCCAAGAATGAGATAGTGCCCTCTGTGCCATAGAATTAGTCTTCTTGAAGATCCTACAGATCGCCCATGAGTCCTGTTTATGACACCAAGAAGGATAAGCTTATTCAGAGATTTTTTTCAAGAGAAAATAATAATAATAATAATAATAATAGAAGAAGAGTTAAATGAACTCCTCACGTTGGCTGGAATATTTTTGTCCAGAGGCCTTTTGGGCAGTGATGGATCTGAAAGGGAAGGCAACCTGAACTCATGCATCATCCAGTCAGTCTTGATTCCTTTGGCAGCTCTTCCCTTGTAGAAGACTAGAGACTTCTTCAGGCCTATGCATTTGGTTCCTTCTGAGGAGTAGATAGGCCTGTCTGTTCCTGTGGCTTTCCAAAATCCAGCTCCTGTGACTCTGTTTGGCCTGGTGCTGTTCCTATATTTCCTGTCCCTCGGGCAGTAGAAATACCATTCCTTCTCCCCGGTGGTTGCCAGCTCTTCTCGGTAAGAAAGCATAGAATAAAGTGTGTTTTAGTAAGTAAAGAAGCAGTAGTCATTTATGATTTACTTTATCATCATGCAATAATGCAGAAGAAAAGACCTCCCCACTTATTCTTAAGAGCAGATAAAAAACTATGCAAAACTGACAACAGAAGAGAATATGGAAGAGGAGTTTCTCTTTGCTACATGCTATTGGTGAAACCTAAATTAAAATCAAGTTATTTTTGTTATCTTAAATTCTAGAAAGACAGTTAAAGGAGAAAGTTTCTTAAATATGTCTGAGTATAAGAGACACTAGTATTATCACTCTGATACCATATCTTGACTTATGACATGCTTCTCCAGAGGTAGCATTTTCATTATATTGGCTGAAAAAAACCCTGGATAAAAGATGAAATGCAAGGGTATATCTGTTTTGCTGTAGCTGAGTTCTGAACTGAAGTGAACATATTGCTGAGGAACTGGAGAAATTTGAAAGACCAAACAAATGAGATGATAGAAAACTTAAACCTTGGAACCTGAGAACTGACAAAATATCCGCAAAATTTTAAGAAAACGTAGAAACTAAAGTTGAAGACTGCTACTCATAAGACGACTGAAAGGAAAATTATTTACTGCTTGGTGGTTCCAAAGTAAGGCGTGAAGAAGAGGGATACAATACTTACACCTCAGAAAAAAAGAAAGAGAGAGAGGGAGAGAAGGTGTATAATATCAAAGGAAGTTCATTTAGTTTCTAGCAATCAGAAAAACAGCTGAACGCAGTGCAAAAACCGGATTATAATGAAAAAGAGGACAAATAGATAACAAGATATTGAAAAGTTGGGGAAGCTTTCCTTCTACCATAAAAGAAGTGAGGAATAGTTCAGATATATAGTAGCTTACTTGGAAGATCCCATGGATCATACTTGTAGATATCCAGTTGCCTGATAAGCTCAATGGAGAGAGGTCTTTGCTGAATTTTTCTCTTCAAATAGAACCCCACTAGCTCTTCATCAGTAGGATGAAATCGAAAACCGGGCAACATCACTTCATCTCCCTTGTCCATATCATTTCTCTCATCCATAACTCTTTAGCTTCTTTCTTCTTTTATCGCAGAATGATGTTAGTACCCACCTAGAGAAGAAGAGAGATGCTGCAGATGTTTTCCTATCCCTTCAAACAGAAGCACTCTAGGGTTTTATGAATCTAAATTGCATGGTTTAGACCTAGTACATTAACCTATAAATGGAACCACATCAGCTAAAGAAAAGCATGCAATAGAAAATAAGATTGACTCACTCAAGGGACTCAAAAACGACACCACAATAAAGACCTAAAATACAGCATAAATCTGGTTCTGGAATCTAAAAAATACACAAAAAATCTTTCTTCTTCACAATAACAGTCACTAGTTCATTTCAGGTAAACTCGTTAAAACCTAAACATGACTCACAGGTCCTTATCTTCAGAAAGATGCTAACAATGGAATGACTTAATCCCCTGACAAGACTACAATATTTTCTGCCAGTCAAATCATGATAGCGAGCATGATTAGAATGAGATTCTATAGATCTGAACAAGAACCGCTAATGGAAACCTCAAGAACTACAAAAAATAAGAAAAGCTGTCTGAGAAGACCTATGGCATGAACTATGTGAAGAGCTCATAGTTCATTTAGTTCAATGCTCTCTTGTGCTTCCTCTGAAGGGTTCCCCTCCGAATGTCCGGCTTATCTTTCGGGCCTTCGGTGTTGGTCGAGGAAGAAGCTTAAGCAGTGCTTTTATAAACATAATCCAGCTTCTTATAACAATCACCGAGAAGCTTGAGTCAGAACAATAATTTTATTATTTTGAATAAAAGACACTTTCACTCCCTCCCTCCTTGAATCCATTAGACTAGTTTAATCCAGATGAAGGGGATCTCGAAAAGACAAGTTTAGCAGCTTATGGGGATAATCAATCCTTTTCTTTTCACACTTATAATATTGAATCCATGGTGTTGATGTAAATCTTTTAAGCAAATCAAGAGAAGGATAGCTTCTAGGCAAGTCCATTTTATAGTCTTTGTTAAATTATTTTTGTGTGTGTGAGAACTGAACACTTCCCAACACTTTAAGAAACCTCAAATAGTTATGTATATTCAATCCCAAGAGTCTGAAAAATTCTTCTGATATCCCCTTTTCTATATGGATTTCTATATGTACATATATATATTCCTTTGTCTCTCCTGATCCAAAAATCCCATCCCATATCAATCCTTATTCCCTTTCAGATACATGCCCTCTGCTTGTCAGTGTATATTTTGGGATCTTATGGAGATTCCTTTACTGTCAAATTTAAAACGAGAAAAACAAAATGCTTACAAATTGGTGAGTCTCATGACTAAATTAATATTTGTGCTGGACAAATCCATTGGGCATCCATTGCTACTGTTTCACTATCACACCCTTGAGAGCTGAAGAAAATGAAATTAATGATATAATGACTACTTTGTCCCCGGGATTTTGGCAGCATATGGACCCTACCACGGCATGGCCACAAGTCCAGTTTGGGAACAATTTGGCCAGCAGTCTCTCAGAACTCAAACAATTCTCTCTCTCTCTCTCTCTCTAAAAAGGGAAAAAAAAATTCAAATAATTCTTAGAAAGTTCAAAAAGAAAGATGATTAAAATGAAAAAAAAATCAAAAATAAAAACTACGAGTTATTGATATTATGTATTAATTTACATAATAACAAGCATGAAAGATGCAAGAACAGTGAAAGCCTAGAAAGAAACTCTACCACCAGCAACAATAATTCACATCACTAATATGTATTATATGGTATTTTTGATAGGCGTGGTGGATAACTTTTGAGTAACTTGTAAAATTCATAATCATCATATATCTCTTGATTAGTTTTTCTTTCTCGGATTCAAAAGATGGAATCCTAAGTAGTTAGATATCAAGTTTGTTCAGAGCAAAGTAGTACAATAATCAGCAACAAGGGATGGAAATTGATGAAAAGATAGTTTGAGGACAAAGTGTCCTCAAAATTCATGAATAAAATAAGAATATTTAATAATTTGGTGAATAACTTTACTATGCTTAGGAGCCAATGGGTTGATGTACAGAGGAGTAATTTGCCAATTTCTAGAATACTATTAGAATAGTGACAGCCCAGCTGGCTGAATTTGATTGATGAGGTCCGAGGGGATAGTGATTTCCCCTGTAGCATCATCCTAACGTGCAATTTACTAGTAGTAGTTTTAGAAACTTCTGTTCTTTAACTAATAGCTTTTTAAAAGTGACATATTTGTTGGATTCACAAATAAGTCTTGGTCTACGTGTGTGGACGGGCGGGTGCAGCCCTTTGGTGACCGCTTCAGTGACCTTAACAGTCAAAGAAAGTTTTTTCTTTCAAGGCAAAAAAACGAAGCTTTATTCAACTTAGTCCACGGTTTCTTCATTCAAAATAAAAAAAAAAAGGAATGACTGTAACACACATTTTGTTGGGTGTGAAGATGGTTAAAACAATCATGAGAATGACCAAATGACCCAAATCATGCCTTGGATGAATGGTAATGTATCTATAGGAACACCACAGAATGGAGCCATTGATTCATGGCATTCATTTATATATCCCAGAAGGCCTTACTTTGAGCTTGATACAGAATATAATTTAAGATAGCCAAATGGACGAACTTTTTTTCCTTGTTTTGTTTTCTAATGTTGTTTAATAATTTAATGAAATGTTGCTCAGGTCCTTGGAATCATAGATTTTAGCAAACGTCATCACTTTTCAGAAGGTTAAGCCAATCGGTGAATTTAAGTATTAACTAATGCTCTGTCGCACTTATGAGCGAGCTTCTAAGATTGGAAAATGACAATAGGTAAACCTACCTGCAGCTAGATTTGCCTGCTAAGATTTCATGATATGTCTTTCTTGCCTGAATCATTTCTAGCTGAGAATGTTGCAGCAAAAGTTCTTAAAAGATTCGGTTTCAGAGTTATAATTGCTTGTCAAAAATATAGTAGATACTTTTAATTTGATTGATGATCCAATTTGCTATGTATCATTGAGCATATTGATAGCCCAATCACCACTCTTGTCGCACTATTAACTCTAAGAATATATGCTAGACTTCAACAATGTCCACATTGGACAACAAGGGTATTTGGGGGCCATAAAAGTTGGACAGGTGCACTTTGGTCATTAACAAATATTGGTATTGGTGGGAAGATAAGCTTGGGTGCTTGTGTGTTTTTTATTCACTTAAAGACAAAGTTTTGGCCGTGTGAGCACAATTCAGCAGAAAGAGGAGGCTGTGAAGGACCCACATCCCATTATTTAACCAATTTTATGACCAAAGTTTCCCAACCATGTCTGCCATACTGCGAACAAGTGAAGAACCTTCTAATTAATGTGGAGAGGATAGTCGGGGTCAAATCTCTGCTTTGGGAGCCCAAATTCCATTGAAATTTCCCAAATTTGGCCCCTCGGTTTGAACCCCTCTTGTCTGTTCCTTGACCTTGGGCTGCACCCCAAACCCACCCCAAGCGTGCAACCCAAGTTAAAAAATGGGTCAAACCCTTCAAACCAAGCTTCTCCTCTCTTGGTATGTGAATACTAATCCCCCTCAAAGATGCCATGTTTCCAATGGAAACAACTCCATATTAAATTCTCTTTTATTTTGTGATTGCTCCATTGATTAATTTATCATGAGTAAGTTCTAATCTAATCACCTCGTAAATGAATTGTTTGAAGCCGACATTAGAATTTCAAAAACGTAGGACATACGTTTTAGGACCAAACATGGTTGTGTGCATTGACTGATGAAATGTTATTGGGTACCTTAATAGGTGACACGTACCCGAATTTCATGTGGGTCCACATAAAATACATAGTGATGACTTTTTTCCCTCATTTTAAGAAATGATATTTTTATTGATGGAGTTGGCAAAATAAGATTTATTTTATCTTTCTTGTGAAAATTAAGAAGAGTTTGCCGTGTGTTTAAAATGTACCTTCCTACTCAACTTAAATAAACAAGCTATTGTTTGCATGGACATTGCAGTTTTAGATAGTTGCTAGTCTAGCTACACCTAACTCCCCAACTCTTATATCGGAGAGCAACAAAATTAACAAATAATTACGGCTGGCCTATTGTTAATTTCAATAGGATATAAATTTTCCAAATCCATCTTTTTTAAATGCAAAATATGTGTTATTTTATCAATACTTGTACAGGAGACTTCACTTAGTCATGATCTAATGAGCCTGAACATTTTGGATAGTTGAGCTGAATAAGTACTATAATAGATAGGAAGCTTGTAACTAAAGGGTTTAAGGACTATCAGGGGAATGAGATATTAAATTGTTAGGCTTCCAGGGAAGGTAGTAGGTCTTCATATTGCCTTCTAATAATGTAATACAGGAGTCATATGGTTAATCATGCTCTAGTTTTTCCTTCTTCATTTCTTAAAGGTGCCCATGGATGGTCAAATATACATTTATTCTGAAAAGCATACAAGATCTTGTAGATGTTGAATTTATTAGACGTTGTAGATGTTTTTTTTAATTCATCAAAGGAATTCATTTGTAGATGTTTTTTAATACATAAAAAGTAAGTGGCTAATGGCAGCATTACTTCAAATTATGTGATGCAATCTCCATAAGTGACCTTTCAGTGTGACGCATATGCTTCTCTACTTGCTTAGATTAGGTACCCTTACATGAGCTGGATTTTTGCTATACTTGAGGATAGTATCATGCATGTAACCATGTCAGCATTAAAATAATTCCTCCATGCACCTATGTCATCATTAAAATGGTTTGCATGCTTAAGGTTTTTGAGCAACTGATAATGTCATGATCAACATATTCAAGTTACACTTGAAGGCCATTGGTCACCACATATCCATCAGCTTTCCTCTACCTCTATTTGAAGTGGAATGAGCTGCCTGATTGGCTTCTATACAGATATATATATATATATATAACTCAGAACAAGCCATTTTGTAAGGAAAACTTGATACTAAACATCATGTTAGTAGTTTATTAGGGGGAAATTATTTGTTAAGTTGTTGATCTGAAGAAGCTTTGCATGAGAAGATGATGCTATTGTACAGTAAATGTGATATTTGAGAATGGATGGCATATGACTTAGAAGACTGTATGCATATGGTTCTGCAATATGAGCATTGGGGTACTACAATATGTGCATGAAAGTCTTCAGTCTTTAAATTCTTATGTACTTCCCATCTGCTTGAAGTTGTGAATTTGATGGTGAAGTCTACAGTTTTATAGTACTTAATGTGAGAAAAACCATACACGTTTCTGATGTACGAACTAAATTCACCATCTTCTAGCAAATGTATTGGGAAGAAAACATATCCATCATTTTTTTTAGTTCATTTTATGTCTCATTAACTCCCCCAAACGCCAAGAGTTAATGCATGAATGCTTCCAATTCACTCAAACATCCTTGGGTCTATTTGCACCTGAAAACCACTTAATTAAAAATCACCACCACGTAATAGTTTATGAGACTTTGTTCCACATGATACCCCAGTTGCCATCTTATCACTTCCATGATAAGCTACAAACCAGAGCATCATTTCCTTGAATGACAACTATGATAAAGATGGGCCTGCACTCAACAAAAATAAACAAACAAACAAAACTCTAAGCTTGATTGGATTTATGGATTTATATGCCGCCGAATATAATAAGAGAAACTGGAGATGATGAACAGCCACGTAGCCGCCATTTGTAGTCAAGACTTTTATCTCTCTTTCTGCATCCATTATCATTATGACAAGTGGTTAACTTCATTGGAAATAATGGCTCCCAAAATTTAATTTGAAAGTGATGTGTTGTTATACACGAAGTTGGCTGCATAATGCTTTTACTTCTATATTTCTGCATCTTGTTAGCCAGTCGGCCTGTAGGTTTGTGGCTCCTTCTTCCTTTCTGTCTTTTCAGTAACATGGTTCATTAGCTCCTTTGGAAACATAAGAATTAAGAAGAAGAAGAAGAATAAGAAAACCAATAAAAGGGACTTCATTGCTTGTACATCATTGAATCATTGATTCTTCAACCAACCCTGTAATTTACATGATTTAGTACAAATTCACCGCAAATCTCCAATGTGGAAAATTCAGAGTCTCTAATTAATAGCTTTCTTTCAACAACTACTCTTTATATCACTGCTTCGTGTTTCAAAAAATGTTCTTGAACAGGAAGATACTGCTCAGAAAAGCCACCAGATAAAATGGAGGAAGAATGGAGAAAGTGTTGATCAACCAAGAAGGAGAACACTTGGATAGAGTCAACTTTTCACATAGCATGACAAGAAGAGTGCAATATGCACACTTCAACAATTTTGCATGTAATATAACAACAGCAATTTTTTGAGTTTACATATACTTTCGAAAGCACATTTGGAAATTTCCCTGGTAAAAAAGGAGAGGTGGAATTATCTGGATAAAAGTCCAAGATAGCAGCTTGAGGCTTAATTTTTAAGGCACAAATAACAAGCTATAGACCTTGTAGACTCAGAAGGAAAATAGAAAGAAAGAAGCATACGTTACTTCAAAGCCATCCAGATCACTTGTCAATTTTGGAAATGATCCATGAAACACCTCAGGGAATTGAAAAATCTTACATATTGGAAGAATATTCACAATCAGGTCAAATATCCTTGCTCTCCAACAAATGATAAGGCTGACACAGATAATTGTAATGGCTCGGCACCTCTCACCTTCATACTTACCGTGTTAGTACACGCAATGGCTGGGCTAGATGTTAAGCCTTTCCCCTTACTTTTGATAGCATTCTATAGATGCAACTAAATAAATGAAGACTGTAACAACCACTTACTTTATAATAACAATGCAGCTCTCCCTTCAAATTTTGCAGTTTCCCAGCAGTTACTTTCAGCAGGCAATGAAAACCATTAAACAAGTTTTATGGGCATTGATAGGACCATAAGGCCAAATGTAACACATCCTTTCATCTGGGCAGAAAGTTCACGTAGAACACACATGATCAATATGAGCAAATAATGAGAACATAAAGAAGGATGTAACATTCTTGAGGTTGAAATGTAGCCAATTTATATTTGTCATGCCAGTAATGCGATGTGGATAGCCAAAACTATAACTTGTGATATTTAAAAACAATCATCAAGCTGAAATGACAGGTAGCACAAGCTACCTGGTAAATAATTTCCGATAAATTTATGCCTTGCTATTCTGCAAAATGATTGATTCCATTGTCATTCTCAAAGAAAAATCTATGCTTGAATAACAGCAGGTATGTCACTAGCAGAAAAGAAAAAAAAAAAAGGAAAACTAAGAGGTCATGACCAGAACATATAATGTTAGAACAGTGAAACAGTTCTTAAAATAGTCCGAGGGTTAATTTGTTCAAGTTGTAAATACCAATTCTAATGATCATCTGAAACTTGGGGACTAAAGTGTAAAGTCAATGTTTATCATGTTTAGGCTTTATACTACCAGAAATACCTAAACGAGACAGCTGTATTTTAATTTTGTATGACAATAAATTGTAAAACGTGCATCAAAACAGACTATATTCCTCAAGGAAGTTCATCGTGGTGGTTGTATGCACTCCGTTTTGCTTCTGCATGCTTCATAATTCACTAAAGAATCAGATTTAGGAAGATTTTACCTAAAGCTATGATAAAATCAAGTTTTTAAATTTAAATTGACATAAAATATTTGAATTTTATTTCTAGATTTTGATTACACTAGCACTACTTATCAGTATTTTTTGCACACGCTGATTCAGAAATTACGAACTCAAGTTTAGACTGTATATATTTATTTCTCATGTCTATACACTTCAAATTACAAGCATGAAAATAATCTGGAACTTGGCCAGAATCCAGATGTCATATTTCAGCAGTTGGAAATTTCAGGGAGTGGGCAATGTACACATCTTGATATCATCGCATTGCTTCTTTCTTTGCTTGTCTTGTTTCTCGAGTGCAGCACCGAAAACATGGAAAGGCACCTGATGGAAGCCAAAGTTCCATGACCTAAATCGAGGTTGAGAGACCTCTTTTTAAGATGCCTGCAGTAGCTCTCTTATATCATATCCTTGGAGCTGCAAAGGGGACCAACCAGAAATCACTTATAAATGATTCTATTACAAAAGAACCAATATACAGATAACTAATCAAATAATCCTGCTGATAGAGTAAGATAAAAAGTCTTCTAGCCTAGTGATCATGAAGCCCAAAAGACCCATCCCATATACTCATAATAGCAAAATTTTTAAAATAAACAACTCAAAAGTACATCTACCATAACCGTCTGGATTTTAACTGTAGCAAAGATCATTAGAATGGACATAAGCTAGAAGCAAAGGAATCTGGATGTACCTGAAGAAATGTGAGCAATAAAATCACCCCTGAGTTCCAAATAGAGTGTATGGTGATGGGCGTGAGGAGATTACGAGTTTGAGCATACGAAAATCCTAAAGCAGCACCTGTTTCAATTGCACCCAACAAACAAGAAACAAGATCATTCAATCCTGTGTAAAATACATCATAACACCAGATTGCTACACAAAGATATCAGAATCAAAGCTATATTCGCTTTCTATAAAGGGAACAAAAGCCAGCATTCGTTTCTTCCATCAGTATGTAGTCCAATGCCAACCAAAGTACCCAGAATCTTTGCTTTCTAGCAGATACAATTGTGCACGCCCAGTAAAATGATTGATATGGTCAAGCCAGGTTTGCTGTATGAGCTCATGCAAGCCATGACCTAAGTAATTTCTTCCACCAAAATATGCTTGACAGTTGGCTTATTTCTTATTATCAAGGGTCAGGCAGAGAAGAAATATTCTTTAGGTTGCAACAGTACAATGACGCGATGTGATAACCCGGCCCAATTGGGCCCAGATCAGCCCACAATCAAAAAAAAAAAAAACAGAGAAGAAGACTCCCGATCGGAGTCTTCCCCTTCTCCGGCTTCGATCATGAATCGGAGTCCTAGAGGGACCCTAGGACGAGCCCTATAAGAACCCCCCTCCTCTCCTCTAAGAGAAGACATAGAAA
>KE504744.1:967371-979496 GCA_000441515.1 Elaeis oleifera
CATGGCCGTGTGATGTCCCGGATTTGAGGCGTGACACGCGATGTGCAGACAAGCCATGTTCGGATAGTCACCTTCTGCACATTCCAATCTACAAATCCTAAGCCCAGTCCAACTGCAGTTGCACTTCAGACTGTCAACTCATCAAACAGGCAGTGTAATTTATCAGGCTCTTTAATCAGCCCAGTCTGCTTGCAGTAAGCATCATATAATTCCACCACTTGCACTTCGATTCCACTCTCCTGTCTCCAAATCCTATGCCTGGTCCTCTTGCCATACTCACACAACAGATCAACTACTTGCACTTCAACTCATTAACTCATCAGACAGGCAATATATTTTATCAGGGAAAATCTACTTATTGTAGCAGGTAGCATGGAAATCCAAATGAAGAATCATCACTGATAACAGTTAGGAAGTGCGTGATTAAATTACTTGATTTTCTTGTTGATAAGAAATGAAATATCTGAAATGCACTCAGTGTCCCATGACATTTGTAGTTCTAGAGTGGACTGATAAAGCAAATTTGACTTAGCCACATCTAATGATTCTGCACTTAGTAATGGCAGGAGATCCTATTCACCAATTAAGTGAAACACAATCTTCTGCAGTCAAATTCAAACTTCCTGCTGGATATATCTCTTCCCACTTGACAGTAGAAATTGGTAAGCATTCGACCACTGCTAATTTTACTCATTTTCTGCCCATATCAGAACTGTAGATTTGAAAGAGAAAAATAAAAAAATCAAAAACATGGTGGGTAGATACTTGTTGATGGTTCTTCAAATAGACATGTTAGACCTGAGTCAAGGAATCTATTATCGCCAAACAGCTCTAGTACAACTTCTTGTCAACATCACTGGAATGTTGAACAAAAGATAGTCACAGTTAAGATAAACTTCTGAAGAAAACTTATAAAAGCAGATTCAACCAGGCAAGTAATATTTAGAAAGGATGAGTCAATAAGACTCGAATGTCAAAGTGGACCACATTTTGCAACTCCTAATATCCCTGAGTTTCAGCAATGTCAGAGTTGAATCCTGACAACTTGCAGAAATAAGTTATTCTGACTAAGTTCATATCAATAAGCATATTGTCAACCAGAAACAGAGGACTAACACCAACTACACTGAACAGCAGCTATCAAGAAAGTTCTGGAACTATTAGTCATGAGATATGTCCCATGAGGGTCAAACATAGTTCCTTGGGCAGATGGCAGGTTGATCAATTGTCTGTAGCCTGAAGAGTGAAGACAATAAGGAGGATTTCAACTGATCGATTAATATTTTAATCAGGGCATTACCTAGCAGAAACAGCTGCGGAAATTCTCCAGGGGTGAGATGAGCAATAGCAAACACCGCAGCACTGATAAGCACAGAAACTGGTGTTGGAACCCTGCATACAAAGGGAAGATGTTTATTGGGGCCTGAAAATCAGATACTATGCAGAATTATATTAAAATCGATGCAATTGTTTCAATGAATATCAAACAATATGATGGCATTCTCAAACATTTTAATGCTAATAACTATTAAGTGCTTGTCTTAGCAAGGTAATCTCAACAGGTATGCGAAGAAACAGCAAAACAGTTTTGCACTTCTTTGTTGTCTAGGAATGTAAGTTGCTGTCAGTTACATGAGTTTAGCTTAGTGCACTACTTCTGTAACTCCTTGAGAACAAGTTGAGCTGGTCATAATTGTTAATGAAAAAAATTCAAAAATCAATGGGTTTGAACCATCATTACTTGTTTAGCGTCAACCAAATCTCTTTCCTTGCCCATGACAGGTAAGAGGGAAAGGACAGTTATTACAGTTAGGTTCAAAGATCATGATAAGGTAAAAGAGAGAAATGACAGCAATTATAAATCATCGGTTAACTATTATGAATCAAAGATTGTCTCAAGGTTATGAGATGATATCCTTTCCAAATTTCTACACCAGGCTATTATCCAAGGATCTATTTTGAAAATAAGATTTGTCTACAGAGGCCCTTCTCTCTTTCATCATTTATATGCCAAAAATTGTCTCCTTTTCATCAAGGCCAATGTTGATGATTTTACAACATAAAGGAGACTATTCTAGATTATGACTTGACTTTGGTCCATAAATCAATCAGGATAAGTCTTCAGTCATAGCTGGGATGGTCAGATTGGATGGCTTTGTTAATTTACTCAGGTATTTCTCTTCTTGGCAGAGCTAGACGATGCAACGATAATTTCACTAGCCTCTTAGTGAAAAAGAAATCTGTCTGCCTGTTGGAAACCAAGAAACTTATCCATAACCAAAAGACTTACTCTTAGAAAGTCATTGCTTGCTTCTATCCCAGTTATTCTTAATCGAATTTGTTAAACTTAAAAATAGGTGCCTATCACATGGACAATTATTTCAGAGATTTTCTCTGGACTCACTCTGATAAGAAGCATGAAATCCATCTCATTCACTGGGAGGGGGAACGTAAGTCTCATGTAGAACTTGGCATTCCTATTTTCAAGCTCTTTGGTATATCTCTTCATGCCAAGATAGGTCATATCACATCTTGTAGGCAGACTCTATTGAGACTTCATATATGTTCTAAATAATCCTTTAATAGAGGTTGGGCTGATTACAAGAAGACAAAAAAAAAATGATCCTAGGTTTGGTGAGCTATAGGTGAAGTGATGTTCTTATAACCAAGTTTTAATCCTATGAGATGGGTTTGTCCCAGTTTCCCATAGAACGGGACGTGCCATCGTCCCACCCATCCCAACACTCAGGATAGAGAATGTTCGAAGACATGCTAATCGGAATGCTGGGACAACAACAGGATGGTCCTGTCCCGACACTTGGGAAGGTACCCCATCCCATTGTCTTATGGGATGTCTAGCCAGGGTTTTAGTCCTGCTCATAACTATTATTTCTTTCAGTGAATAGTTATCAAGGGAGTCCAGATCTCCATGTTCTTTGAGCTCTGGTTGCCTTCTAACCCCCTATGTCAATCTCCGGCACCACTTAAAATGAATTCAAACAGGGAAATGCCCAGGTTATGATCTTGTTCTTTTGAATGCTGCTCCTATGTGGAACAGATCTCTTATCTTAGCAGTCTTCCCCACTATAGATCTGTCAGGATATGCTCTTTATACCACTTCCATCACATGAAAGCTTGGTGGTCACCCCTTTATGGGGACCGAATTTGCCACCTAAGACTACTGTTAGATGAGTATATTAATCATTAGTGACTGCATTCTTCAAAATCCCTCTCTGGCTTGGGATTGGAAAAATGGCCTGTATTCCTACATCCAGCTCTTTCTACAGAAGCATGTGCTTCAGAAAATACTTTCTGCAATTTTCTCCATCAAAAGAGTCTTGCAATTTCCTCTTCTCACACCAGATGTATTGGTATGGATGAAACTCTTGAGCTCCTCGTCATATCATGCCTTCATCTAATTATTGCATAAAGGAGGAGGTTATTGTGCTCTAATTGCTTTCTATTTCTGTACAGCGAACTCAGTATGAGCTGTGGTTCCATGGGAAGTTCTCCTACTTCATAGGTCCATCTAGTGTGTGCCTGTGTGCTTGCATCAGAAATGGTTCCCTGAAGAATATTAGTTCTTCTCACCAATCTCACGGGGAAAATTCAACTCTATGCAGTCCTCTTCCAATCCCTATCCTTGTGTCCTGGTCCCCCCACAAGCTAGTATACTGAAGCTAAACTTTGATGGAGCAGTGCCTGAGTTTTGAGATTGGTCTGGTTTTACCATAACAGATTAAACTGGTAGATTCCTGATGGCTGGACACTGTTATTGCCCATTTCTTCTGTTCCAATGGCTGAAACTATTTGGCCCGTGATAGTGATGTTGTCTGAATAGTCGTCCACATGGATTTTAGACAAGTTTATAACAGCCATTAGCTGCTTGTGGTATAGATCAGGAAAGAGTGGACCTCAAGCACTGCTGAGTACAAGATGTTAGGTGACTTATTGAAGCACTTAAGACAGTCCAAAAATCTCACTTTTATTTGTGAGGAGAACTAATGCGCTGACCTCCTGGCCAGAGAAGGGTTAAAGTAGATGAGCACTATCTTTTGTCTTGATAATTTCCCTCCCCAACTACATCAATTAGCTCACGTTGATGCTCTAATCTTTCCTGAAGTTTTCCTTTACCAAAAGAAAGGGTTGTCCCCAAGTTATTCACATCATATTTTCACATCTCCTTTGGTAGGGAGAATGCATACTTATTTGTTGACATACACACCTGAGACAGAGACCAACCACCTTCCAAACTTAAGCCCCAAAGTGCAGCGCAAATTACCAGAGCACCCAAACATTGGACATTGTCAGCAGCCATAAATAATAAGTTCTTGATCAAAGTACACCTTGTATAGTTGCGAAGCGTTTTAGGATCAAAAGCTTCTGCAACATCAGTAAGTTGCACCAAATATGGTCATCCCCAACCAAACCTCTGGAGTCAATGGCCTGGATTATTAAAGAAGATGCTATGGAACAAAGTCTTAAACAGCATCCTGACAGTTCTAAGCAGTATTAACTCCCAATTTAGGTACACTACCTTAGTTTAGAATTTTAGATTCTACTTTATTCAGACCTCAAAGTATATCTTTTGCATCCATGCAATCAGACTGACCATTCAAAATACTATTACACAGTTACTAAACACAAATACAGTTATGAAAAGTGTTCCAAACAACACCAACAAATATCATCACCAGATTATTACTCAGAAACAAAGTGGATGAAATGGAATCATAAAAGCATCTGTTCCCGATAAATAAGTGTTCAGTCAACAAAGTACAAAAACTCCAGTGGATATATATTAAAAAATTAGTAATCTGGCATTTTTGGAGAGAAGAATATTACCACTTAGTTAAGGAGACCATCAGAAATCCCCGAAACACAGTCTCCTCAAGAATTGGGGCCAAAACACCTGTAACACCCACTAGGCAGGCAGTGCTACCACCAACAGAATAGACTTCTTTTAGAAGAACAGATATCTGATCGCTGCATCAAGACTAACTAAAGTTTTTCATGTGCAAAACAGAGCTAAAAAAGAAATACCTGATACTTGAAGAACCAATCAATGGCAACAGATGAATTAGGGCATCAGTCTGAAACAGAGTTACAACTGAAAAAGGTTAGAATCACATCAAAGATAGCTCAAAGTATAATTAGTTGTATAGCCCAAATTTTATACACTAATTACATCAATCTCACAGTAATTGAAATATAAAAAAGAAGAAAAGAGCTGATGAAAGAAACAAGAAGAAAGCCAAAAAATAGTAAAGATTTCAATTTTAGTGCTAGTAAAGAATTATATCAATAACTTTTTTGTGCCAAATGCAAAATGTGTACAGGACTAGCATAACGGACTACTGATAAACAGATTAATACCCATCAGATAATAACATTCAATGCCAACAAACAAAAAAAAAGAATCAAATTTCCACATTACTAAGATCTATTTGTCACTCACTAACATTTAAGGTGACATCTACTGTCACTGTCAACCATTCTGTAATCTTCTTCCACAACTTCCTTCCATGTTCCTGTAAGTATACCCGTGATCTTTCATGGACCTTCAACGAAAAGCAAGGAGCTCATCTCATAGTTTGAATTGCAATCCGTGCTGGTCAGCATGGAGCAGCTTATATCATGCCATTGCCTTACAACATGTAGGACTGGCAGGGTCCTAACCAAGGCTTTAAGTGCTGGTTTCAAGACACATACCAGTGCCCAGTCTGTACATCCCCTATCTAATGTTGGAAAGCTACATCCCTTAGTACCAACACTCAATCAATCAAAGGGGGAGGGGTGCAGCATATTGCATACCAGTTCCTTACTGGCACAGTATAAAGTACACCTAGTATGTATTGGTACACTGGTACATAAATCCTTCGTCCTATGTTGCAGTGCTTTGCACTTCATCAGTGCATGGCAAGAATTGGCACAGTATGGTGTTGGGAAAGGAAGCACAAACAAGGCAACTCTGTTTCATGTTAACAATAGTGCATATGGAAGGTCAAACAAGTGCACACAAAAGAGAATTTTGGTGTGCATGTCTGAAACCAGTTCACAGGCAACCTGAAACTGAAGCAGCAAAAATAGCATCTTCCCCTCTGTGTGAGAAAATAGAAATACAAAAATAATACAGAAATACACCCCGCAAAGCTGCAAAACTACAAGAGACCTAGGATTTTACATAGCAAACCCCTAATAAAGAACCAGGGACCATAATGGACCTATAATGTTGGTTTTCTACTCTCTAGACAGAGCTAGATGATCCAACTTATGAGAACTCTCCTCATGGATCAGAACCCCTCCAGGGCAAACTAAAGAGTAAAGACTATCAAAATCAAGAAACTACATCTCTTGGCGTACAACAAAGAAATCTTCTCACCAAAAATAGAGGGATTTCATGCAAGGTACAGACCGATCATGATGAAGATCTCAAAATCCTTTCAAGAACACCAACTTGGGGAAGTTGAGAAACACAGAGATGGACTCGTGGATGAATTCAAATATATCTTTTATATGATAATATTAATGGTAACTTCAGGATGTAACTCCCAGACGAGTTTATTTATTTCTTGTCTCCTTCAAAATATGCTAGAAGATGGGAAATCACCCTCACCTTTGTGAAGGCAAGACTTTATAATAATATAAACCTATCTGAACTTACAATATTAGATCTTAAACTCTTACCCACTGCCTCTTCAGATCAGATGTAGAGAAAAATTCACATAGGCCACATTTGGTAGGAGAATAAGTTAACCAGAGTAAATGGGTTAATTTACTCCTGAGACACTTTACTCTGGAATAAACTATGCCATAGTCCATGGTAGAACAGTTTACTCCAAGTTAGGTGGTACAAGTTGCTATACCAACTTTGTAAATTGTACATTTTACCCAAGGAACAGTTTGGTCAGTTTTCCAGCACCTGGCAAGTTAAAGTCGAATAAGTGGAGTAAATAGGCCTTATTCCATTTAACCCTCCTCTAAAACTCAAACAAATGCAATCATAGTTTATCAAGATATGTAATGTAATTCAGCATCATCATAGTTGATGTTAACTGGCTTTTTCAAATGGTGTGCCTTAAGGTATAAAATTTTCAATTTGTTCCTTTCATCAGCAATCCACAAAATTATGAAAACAAGCAAAACAGCACCATCCAATTTGAATGTGGGATAAGTAGTTCAGGAAATTTACAAGATGCATGAGTGACATATTTGCTCAAACATTTAAACTAAACATATCTTCATTCCTATCAACAAAACCACCTAACCATAACCAGAAGGAACATTGATTCGCTATAATATGAATTGATCAGTTACAAGCTCTATAATAAACAGCACTGAATGCAGAGATGGAAAAATGGGAACCACATATGAATACAATAACCTAGTTCAACTAATGATAATTAAAAGCTATACAAAAGTTGGTCTTTGATACAAACATATGATGCATCTAACCTCTCGTTGTGGATTTTCACCACTAAATGTGGTCAACGCAACTCCTGCTAATGCAATAGCAATTAATGCACCCACAAGACCAATTCCTGCCCACAGAAGCCAACCATTTTGCAGACTGAATGGATCCTTCCAATCTGAGGTATAAAATATACAGCATAAGTTACTGCATTTTGCAATCGTTTAGCAAAACTTTGTTCATCTATCATGAGTTATAAATCATTCTTCCAGTGCTAAAAAGAAGAAATAGAGAAAGATGCATTCCCATAGTGAAAAAGAAAAGAGAAGGTAAAGGAAAGGAGAACAAACAGGATCAGGATCTCTCATCCGATATGTATAATATATCTGTCAACACATCGTCAAATAAATATAGGTGTTCAGCAACTATTTTTGGTTTCCCAAAGCAGCAATTTTGTTTCCCCTTCAAATAAGTATGGGTCCTCAGCAACTATTTGGTATTCCCACCCTGTGAGCTTGTTCGCAACATGAACATTGAATCGCAACACTCAATGATTTCAGGAACATAATCAAACAGAAAATATAAAAATATGCTAAAATTGGATGTATTTGCATAAGGTAATTGCACCAACCATAGCAAAAATATCATCTGGAAGTGGTCGAAAGGAGTTGGTGATGCCATAGATGACTCCTAGTACAACTGCTGTCACTGCACTGCATGATTAAAATATAATACATGTCATTATTTAAGTAGCCATACTCACATGCCTTTCTTTCTAATGAACCTAATGAATAGCATAAATAGCACTGGCTAGATTTCAGATACTATGGGGATTAGCCCTTACAATTGACCAGCAAACAGTATTTCTGCTTTCTCCTCTAAACTTACTTCACCCTGAAAACCAAGATATGGCAAAACTGATGCCTCCACCAATCCTGTCAGAACAAAGCTGTCTAAACAACTTTTAATTCATTTCAGTGGTAAGTTTTGCTCATGACTGAAAAAAAAAGAGAGACAATGTAAATACAGTGGCATGATAGAAGAGAATTTTAGAGCACTAGGACAAAGCAACAACTTTTGTTAAGTTTTTTGGAAAGTATCCTGAACGCTGAAATTTCCTGATTTTGCAAAAGCATTAAAAGCTGAAATAATTAGACAATATTTTGTATATACAACAAATAGTCTTCTTTATAAACATAAAATATATGCATCATGACATACTAATCTAATAATTTCAGAATATTGTCATGATATTATTATGGGAAACCGTTAACATATGTAACCTTTTTCTTTGGTAAGCAAACATATGTAACTTTTGAGTGGTTCAACTTTGATGTAATTCTAATTTTCAAATAGAATCAACAAGTTAAATTAATAGTTTCATTCTATTGTTAATGAATTTATGATATTATGATAAATAATTAATAATATATACAATCTCTTAAATGTTTATTGACTTTCTTATGATGACATGGTTAATTCTAATGGTATCAGCTATATCATTTTGACTCAAACAATTCCTTGTATAAAGCCCAAGAAATGCCAAAATCCTCAAAAACTCTAGATATTTTCTTTTCTGATTAAAAAAACAAGAATAAGATATATTACTGTGTAGCAACTCCATTAATACTTATGACTATGACTACGATTCTCACTAGCTTAGTAAGGGAATGGAAAAAAGAAAACCTAAAGAGCCAATAGTAGACTACAAATGAAATTGAAGCATCTAAACATTCATACATAAATCTTCATGTAAAATAGACAAAGTTGCACTTTGACACAGGTTGCACAAATAATACATGAACTGATTCTATTAAATGAAATACCATGCAATAAACAGGATGCATGGTTGAAATCACTAATGAAAAAATTCTCATTTTTCTAGGTGGTGGGCTAGTGTATATTGACAAATTACCTTACTCCACATGCAATCATAGTGAGTGTGGCAGTTTGCCAACCCCAAGGCACATCCCATCGCTGAAGGATGGGCCACTCAACTTTCAAGGCCTGCACAGAACGCATGAATATATCAAAGCATTACTCTATCAAAAAACTCATGGTTCCCTTCACCAAAAATATCATAAACTTGACAAGCTCTACCGTTCAACATGCTTTAAAGCTTTCACCACTACATTCTCCAAAATTCCGCAATGTCATGAATAGTTACTATAAAACTAATGCTTTATATCGTACAAAGTAATTTAAAGGTATCAACTGACACACCCAGAGCTTCATTGCATTTTGCCTTGTTTAGAAAATACTGAAGCCCTGTATATCGTGGTCCTCCAGGAACAAAAATCTATGGAATTTGCATGATGGACCATCAAACTTCGTAAGTTAGGAAGGGCAATATCCCCACAGTCAGCAAGAAATTCATTATGTAAGAACCAAATCAATAAAACAAGTCTTTACAATGTAAATAATTAGCACAAATTTGCCAAGATCAGACCTCAAACAGACATGGAAAGTTAGAAAACAAAATCCAATATTAGCCCGCACAGGCAAGAATCTGTCAGGTAACATTAAGCTTGAGAGAGTAAATAATCACTAGCCATTCAAATCACGTTTCAAATGTACCATAGTTTCATAGCTAAAAGTCAAAAAAGTTGCACCAGAAAACCTTCTTTGTCTGAAACTTGCATTCCCTCCGATGTATCGCTACAATAGTTTGTATAAAGCTCATGTCGATCGTAATTTCTTTATAAAAGCGAGATTTCGTTCAAATCATTAGTAATGACTAACTTTAACAACTCCACTCCTAGGCAAGCAACCAATCTAAAGCAACATAGTTTTCAGAGCTCGGAACTCAAAAGGCGAGACCTTTTCGCGAGAAGTGGGTTCCAACTTCTCCTTCGCGTTATAGAAGCAGGCGAAGGCGAGTTGCCTCCTCTTCTCGCTCCCGACCAATGGCGGCCCTCTGGGTTCCGGGAAGAGAGAGATGCGGACGGGAGGACGCTCCTTCTCGAGAGAAAGCCATGGCTTCTTGAGGCGGCGAGCTTGGGAAGCGCCGGGAGATCCGCTGGCGGCGGCCGGAGGAGAAAGATGGAGGAGACCATTGGGCTGTTTATTCAAAGACCACCAGGGGAGGAAGCTCGGAGAGGAGATAAGGTGGGATAAAGAAGACAACGAGGAGGTGAGAGGCTTGAGAATTGTTAAGATTCGATTTAATCCTTTATCCGTTGGACATTTATCCGGTTCGATTGCAATCTAGACGCTGAAACGTTAGCCACATGGATGTTGGGGTGGAAGTGGACCATAATGTCATCGGAATCTATTTTGATACCCAAATCTACTTGCATGATACCACACGCATCTATTTTTACATTCGAATTTATTCTAATATAATAAAATTTAATATTTATTTATATTTATATTTATATTTATTATTTAAAAATAATATAAATACGAATAGATAATTATCCAATTCTGAATATTCAATCTTATATATCATCTTATTTAATTTTATATAATACTCATTAATTTAAAAAATATATAATTCTTATTCATTAATTTTTAAAAAAATATACAAACATAATAATTTATTATTAATTTAATTTATTATTTATTTAATAATATCATTAATTTTATGATTATAAAATTTAATTATCTAACATATATTCATATTTATATTCATGATTTCAATATTTAATTTATCTTCATATTTATTAAAATAAATATGAATAAAAATATTTACATTTAATTTATATCAATTATTATATTTATTAAAAAATAATATAATTATAATATATTAATATTTGATTTATATCCGATCCGATTTTGATGCTATATTGGTGCCTAAATGTTTGACCCTCTCAAATGAAGTCGGCATATCCGAGGCGACCTTATTCAGATCCGCAACGACTTTATTTCTTTTGCAGGCAGCAGGAACTACAGAATCTGCGAGCTTTGCCGACCCAAAAGATTTCTTTACTATGACGTGGTAATTGTTCCTGTAAGCGAACTTGGAGTACAAAATCTGAAATAGGAGTATATCTAACAATTTAACACAAGCAATAAAGATTCTTTTATCATCCCATGCAAGATGCGTGTCAAACATAATGGAAACAAAATCTAAACAAAGTCATCTCCGGTTCCAGCCCATTAAATTAAGCTAGGATGTGTTTTAGAGGCCAAACATAGCTAAGCTATTTCTACAAGTGTAATTAAATCTTGTCAATTCTGTCATATCCATCCTCAAATAGAAAGAACTTAACATTTGAAGTCTACACTAGGTGCACGAATCCATAAATTTTAATCATGCATTAGCTGCAAATGAGTTGGACCAGCCTCCATCAAACCCAGTAGCAACCCTAGTGAGCACAAAAGTACCACTAGGTGTGATGGTAGATCAATCTGGATTAGAACTAAGTGAAATATCAACATCCATGATGGCAAATGAGTTGAAAATGGGGCTGAGAATGGACTGGCTATGAGTAGCTATCTTACATTAATAGAGATTCACTTTCATTTAATAAATCAAAACATAGATTCAAAATTTTAATACAAATCCCAACTGGAATGCTAATGGTTATCCACGTTGTGGGGAAATAAGCACACAAAATTGACAAGGTTTAATAATGATCACTAAAGTTATAACCTACATAAATAATAGTTGTTATTAACCGTTGGTATGTAATAATGGCCATTGTTATTAACAGTGTCTTCAGTATATATATATATATATATATATATATATATATATATATATATATAT
>KE504744.1:979885-995047 GCA_000441515.1 Elaeis oleifera
ATATATATATATATATATATATTGCCATTTATCATTATAATTGCTGTTACAACAGCCACTGTCCTATTCAATAAACCCATCTTAGAATGAACCACACAAATAACAGCTGTTATTTCCGTATTTTAAACAAATATTAGCATTTCCATATTTCCTTTAAAATATATATATAAATACATACTCGAATATTTTCAATACCTGTGGTATGTAAAATGAACAGGATACAATAAAAATGATGAAATAAATCAACAAAACTCAAAATTTACTGTGTAAACAACTAATATAAGTATACAACCAAAATTTCTTTGGCCATCATCTACCAACCAATTTTTTTAAAAAAAAGGAAAAACAAAGAAAGAACTAAAACCGTACATATCATCAAGAGTAGATGAACTTTATTTATGATATGCCAATATACGTACCAATATTTTTATATTGGTACTCTGATATACAATAACACCAATATCCATATCCAACCAAGATCCAAAAATATTCAAATATTTGGGACCACTATGCATAGACACATCCATGCCCATAAATATCATATATGAAAAAGAAGATGGTCAGGACCGGATTATATCTGGCCAGTTCATCCCTGCATGTGAAAAAGAGCACCAAATTCCTATTTGCAATTACAGCAAGTTTCTAACTCAATATCGGGTACATTTAGCTTATATCACTGGGTAAATACACCAACAAACTCAGAAAAGGCTTCTATGCTACTTGCTTGTGCTAGCATGAGGTTGCTTCTCCAGTCAATTTTGACAAATAACACCAGCAACTATTGGCTCTTGGCATGAGAAAAATCTTACTGCTAGTATGCTTGTTGTGAATAATGGTGGGGGTGCCACCATCCATGTTCCAGCATGCGACCTGTCCACATATGTGCTGAAAAGGGGTGCCAACTGGTGGACTTCAATCACATTGACATTCATGGGAAATTTTGTAACGTTGGAGGCCCTACAAAATACGGAAGCAAATCATGGAGCTGCATGTTAACATCCAAGAGAGGAAAAAAAACTGTCACATAATGAAAAAGTTTGAATGGATATTGATAAATTGACGAATGAATGTAAAGTTGTAAGAGCTTGACTCAGTTAATGTGCCTTGAAGTTGGTGGTCCTCAATTCCTAGCTACCAGCATATCATTTTCCAGCTTTGATGGTTCCCTGTTGGGGTAATGAGATCATGAATTTCTGAGGACTTCCATGTCAACTGAGTAGCTAAGAAGGAAAACAAATCTCATGTAAGTTCCTTTGTCATAATTCTCTCCCCACTAATGCTTCATAAAGTATCTTCCTATGCATTCATCAATTCTTGAAGCATGATGATTGTCAACTTAACAGAAAGGTAATCTTTGTAACACTTTTAAAACTTCAAGTTTTAGATGCACCAAATTGTAAAAAAGTAACAATAATAAATTTTGATTCTATCAAAACTAGTTAAAATACTTACTGACTCTTCTCTATGTGTCAGTATTGTCAAGCCCTCATTGCCACAACATGCAGTCCATTGAGAATTAAAGAGCAGCAGCTGCTTACGCTACCATCAACAAATACAGCAGTATAAGAAAATCAAAATCTGCATGTTAAGGTCTTTATAGCCAGGGCTGTAGATGATTCACATTGATGGTAAATGTGGTTATGGTTACTACCTTCATCCTTCTAATTGGATCCATATACCCAATTAATATCACGAGGGAAGTTCAGAACCTCTAACTTACCATAATTCAACTTCAAAAATTGTAGTAGAAACACATGTGAGAGAGACGTTGCCATCTTCACTTCATTTCCCGGTGATAATCTTTACAGGAAGAAAATCAAACAGTTCAGTTTTAGAATAGGCCACTTATTTTAAGCAAGTAATAACTCTCAATATCACAAGTGACTATAATTTAATCAGCAGAGGCAAAAAGCAGACCTGCACAAAATAAATACTACATAAATTATATTAAGTACCTCTAGAGCAATCAATACAATTATTTAAGCATATAGACTTATCAAACTCTGGCGGTGCTTTTGTAAATCGAGAAAATGTAAAGCAAAAGTGGGTAATGCATGAACTCTAGTTCAAAACATGCTTATTGAAGTGGAGCTTGGCTTAGCTAGTTAGATCAAGCTGGGTAAGAATATGAAGTTTTCACATGCTCCTTTTTTCCCTGGAATACATGATGCTTCAATGTGTGCTCCAGTATCTTAACATAGCTTTACTAAATTAGGTTTTGAAAACATAATTAAAGCAATATGTAATGAACTGTAGGATATCTTCGAATTGGTTTGTTCTGAATGAACGGCAACAATTAGAAGGGTGATGACATGAGATATATAGGAACTCCCTTTAGAAGGGGGAAGGGAAAAGCTCTTGAAAAGTAAATGGTACAATCAAAAAGCATATGAAAAGTACGATTTATAGCAGAAGAAATATCTAGACAAACCTGTGATGACTGCATCTCTAAGCATACAACCAAAAAAGATGATGGTCCAAGAATAACCCATACAATTAGAGCATTGTCAAATTCAAAGGGATTCCTGGTTACTAATGTTGCTGGATAAAGCTTACAGCAGATGAGTGTCCCACTGTAACTGGCACAAGAGGAATGCGCAGAAGGTTCCACATTTGGGGAAGCAGACTTCCCTTTAGCTACTTGGATCACTAAAATCGGTAGCAGAAACCACCTATCATGTCCTCAGAAACATTTCAGGCGATGCCATTTTCTTAGTAGCTTCTTGTCTCTGATTCCATCATAAAGAAGTTCATAGGCATAATAGGTAATATGACCTTTCTTCCGCAACTCCTCTACAAGGATCTTTGGTGCTGCTATTTTCCTCTTATCAGCACTAAATATGGTGTCCACAGCCTCCGGGACAACACCATTACTTACCATAATGTGAATAATACCAACAGCTTCATCAACCCTTCTTTTACTGAGAGGCAGTTTATTACCTGTCCAAATGTTGCCATTGATGGAATAAATCCCTTACTAATCATGCCTATCAGAAATTCATATGCACGATCAACATTTCCAGTCTTGCAAAAGCCACTAACTAAAACACGGTAAGTATATGCATCTGGTGAACAGCCCTTGCTGACCATCTCATTGAAAATCTTCCCTGCCATATGAATATTCAACTTTTCAGAAAATGCAGAGATCACTATATTATATGTATCAGTTGTAGCAGAGAACTTGTCTTGTTC
Source organism: Elaeis oleifera (assembly GCA_000441515.1). Lineage (NCBI taxonomy): Eukaryota > Viridiplantae > Streptophyta > Magnoliopsida > Arecales > Arecaceae > Elaeis > Elaeis oleifera. The sequence continues at coordinate 983,078 of KE504744.1, forward strand.
CATTCTTCTAAAAATCTCATAGGCTCCATTAAGATCACCATTCCTGAAGAATCCATGTATCAATGTGTTAAAACTGACAACATCTGGAGTCAAGCCTTCATTCATCATCTTCATAAGCAAATCAGAAGCCTCTTTTACTCTGCGGGCCTTGCAGAGGTTCTCTATCAGCATGTTATATGTGATAACATTAGGACGGCATCCCTTTGTAACCATCTCTTTGAATATATCCATGACATCACTAGTCTTTCCAGCTTTGCATAGCCCATTTAACACGGAGTTGAAAGTGATAGCATCAGGTGTGACACCATGAGTCCACATCCTATCAACAATTTCCAAAGCATTGTGCAGCTGCAATCTCTTGCAGTAGCCATCAATCAATGTATTGAAGGTAAAATGTCAGGAAGATAACCTTTTGCTATGGCATCATTCATGACAATATTGGCATCAGAACATTTCCCATCTTGCATAACCCATTTATTATGATGTTGTATGTCCAAATATCTGGGCAGCACCCATTTTCCATCATTTCATTCATCACCTCCAAAGCCTGCAAGATTAGACCTCGTCGAGAGAGCCCCTTGACTAGTGAATTGTAGATAATGTTATCAGGCTTCAGCCCATTTTTCTGAGCCTCATGAAATATATTCAATGCTCTGTCAATGTCACCTTCTTCACATAATCCATTAATCAGGGAGCAATATGTTACTCGATCAGGCACAAACCCTTGAAACTGCATCCTTTAAAAGTCTAGAAGCATCTTGTACCTTCCCCATTTTGCAATATCCATCTATGACGGTATTATATGTAAATCATCAGGAATGCAGCCTTTATTTGCCATTTTATGCAAATAGTTCTCAGCTTCAACAACCTTAGAGTTCTTGCATAAGCCACTGATAAGCGTATTATAGGTAATCACGTCAGGAGCCAGACCCTTCCTCATACGTTCTAACAAAGAACAGCTTCCATCAATTTGTTTCCTTGCAAAGCCCTTGGATTAGTATATTGTATGTGAACAAATTTAGTGATATGCCTTTCTTGATAACCTTGGCAAGGAGCTTGCTGCTTTCTGGAACATCTCCTTTCTTACAAAGCACATGTATGAGCTTATTAAATGTAACTATATCAGGTAAGATCTCACTCCCAAGCATTTCATCAAACAGACTGCAAGCCTCAATACAGAAGTTCTCTTCATACAGACCACAAATCACCGTACAGTATGCAACTGCATTGAGATCATACCCTCTCTCTGGCATGTTTCTGAGAAGCCTCAGTGCTGCATGTGGTCTTCTTGTTCTACAAAATGATTTCATCCTGATTGTAAAGGTGTAAACATCAGGCACAATTCCCTTGTCAAGCATTCTTAGATATACTTTGTGGGTTTGATCATAGTATTTGAACTCAACCAAAATATTCATAATTGTATTATAAGATTTAACAGTTTGCTCACAATCATAAAAATCCATTCTCTCAAATGTATCCACAGCCCCTTGTATTTTCCCTCTTCTTCCATAACTCCTCATTGCACCAATATACACTCCTTCAAGCAAAGAATTATCGATGTTCATTCTCATTTCCTGAATAACATCCTCCATGGCCTTAAACTCCCCATGAAGTCCAAGTTCCTCTATTATACATTTGTAAGTGAAGATAGTATGCTTAAACCCATCTTTCTTCGTGGCTGAGTTGAACATCTCAAGAGCCCTAAGTGGGTCCTTCTGGCATTTTATGACTCTGGCTACATGTTTTGGAAGCAAAGTGCGACTCATTCCAACCACAAGCTAGTAAGTCCTCTTGAAACCCATTTAAACCAAACAAGCAGCCAAGCAATCAAAATACTGCGATCCTTCATTACATTGAAGACAGATTCAGACTCCGAAGATGCCAAGCTGGAGAAAGCGGGGGTGTGAATTAAAAGAGGACCAGTGACGTTGCTGAATAATAATAAATAAAACTACAGAAAAAACTCATGAAAATAATCAGATAACCATCTGAAAGCTCAGATTAATATATTCATCCGAATTTAGGCATTCCAATGAATAGAAATATCAAAGGAGCAAAGGGCTTTCATGTTCCAGTCAAGAACTGCTCACAAAGAACCCAACCCATCTTATGATTGATCTTCATGAAAAGTGAAGAACAAAGACAACTAACAAAATCACTTAAGGCAACACATAATAGAGAGAGAGAGAGAGGAGGAAAAAAATGATTGCACCATCCATGAAATACAATCCGCAGCAACACCCATTGATCAAATAAGCAGAGATAACATGCTCCAAATTCACGGGACTTGGAAACTATAATAACCATCCTATTCCACAACAACAAGATTTATCTAGTTAAACGATCAAAAAATCGATTTTTTAACCGGGAAACCAGAGAAAGGTTCTACCTTGAAAGTAATCAAATCAATATTTGATATGAAAATAGAGGAAAGGCGCCATCTTGCGTCTAATTAATGGATTTTGACGGCCAACAAAGAAAGATGCCACCGTTTCTACCTTCTCAGCCTATGGAGATGGTTTCCATTAATTCCCCTACTTCCACCCCGAACAAGAAAATTGAAGCAAAAACGAACTAGACAAGTCCAATCGCTCCATCCCTAGAAGAATGAATCCAAAGAAGAATGAGGAGGAGGAGGCATTCTTAGTTTGATTCTTTGGTCGAGTAGAAGGGTACCTCTGTTAACGGAGCTCTCAACTGTCCTTCATAGCGCCTCCCCGGTCCTCTGGTAGTCCGTAGTCTGATGCCACCTGTTGGGTTTAGCGAACCAATCTAACCGGAGGTGCTGCGCCACTTGATCAGACACCGTCCGACTAGTGAGCAAACGATGGATAACCTCGACCGTCCAATCAAAAATCGAAAAATCTGCGCGAGGTGCGTAGTTCTGCTGCGTTTCTTCATATGTAATTCATCAGCCACTATTGTTTTCTAACAGAAAAGGATCGACAGCCAACTGATTCGAACGAGTAGGATCGCAATGACGTATTTCCTTCTCATTTAAATAAAAAATTAATTATATATATTTTAAATATTTAAATTTTATCTTAATAAAAATTAAATCCACCCTAGGACTCCACTCAACGTGAAAGTGAAATAATGACAATAATATCAAAGAGCCGGGACCTTCTCCGATTTATAATTAGATCAAAGTAATGTCAATAAATTTGCATTTGGTAGCTAGTACTCTATTCAAATTATTGATAATTTAATATAATAATTTGAATTACTATATTTGGTATGCTTTTTAGATGGTAATCTTTGTGATTGGATAGGAATGTTGATCCAAATGGATATGGTGATAATCAACAAAGATTTTTCTACCACTATGAATAGCTTACACTTTTTTTGATGCAAGCAGTCTAAACTGCAAATCCCGACTACATTATATAATTTTTTGAACAAGTTGGAAAATGATTTGCTTCGTGTATAAGGCTTCCACTATTGTAGAATTTGGAAAGGATTAAATAGATGCGACCTTACCTCTCCATTCAAAGAGATAATTTTTTATTTGAACTCATCATGCCCCAATCACAATGAAGCAATATTACTGTTGTCCTAAGGCTCACACTCTCCTTCAACAGGTTAATCCATCCAAAAAATCCAACATTCCAACCACCATTACATAATTAGACAAGTAGCCATTGATCGATTAATATGATAGTAGATGTGTTGCATGCCAACATATGACTCATGGATGAAGTGAGTATCTGTTCGGGACATTTTCTTGACCAGTGGATTATTGTGCTCAAGTGGCCTTCAAAATATGATCCAAGCCTATCACTTGCCCAAACACACCCCAAAAAAATAGGTTTCAGTGATTTTTTTAATTGGTAGGTTTCAAGTTAACTCAAAACTAAATTATAAATGGATGGGTTTTGATTCAGACCACATACCTAAAGGATGACCAAGGATAAATAATTTAAAAAAAGTTCACCATCAAATCCAACGTGCTTGATAATTCTCTACCTCCTTTCCATGACACTAAAAATAAATGATCATAGAGAATGATGAATAAAAGGAACATGAGGTTTTAGGATAGAGGGCCGCATTTAGCCGGTGTTATTTTAATTAGTTTATAATTATTATATATTATAATTTTTTGAATTTATTATGATTATTATGATTTTTTAAATTAAATTTGATTTTGTTGTTTGTGATATTTGCTATGTTTGGTTTTGTTTTAGTTTATATATATACAAACATTTGAATGTGTTAATAGCTTAGTGTGGATTTATATACAATAAATGAGTTGGACATACACTTACGTATGCTGATTCATTTTTTGTGGAGTAGGTATGGATTAAGAGATTTTTTGACCTTAATACATCTCATTCTGACTTGAGCCCAACCGTATCTAAACAATTGCCATATTTCATTTATGAAGAAGAAACCTTCAAACTTCTTCTACTGAGATGCAGAGATCTGAATTTCTCTCTTTCCTCATTGGTCACATATCTATTTTTTTTGAATTATAAACAAAATTAATCGAAGATCTATGCATTGTATGGGACTAGATGTATAAAATAATTTTTTAGATATTGTTATCCTATTTTTAATTGTTCAAATGCAACGATGAATAAAAAAAATAATTTCACATCTTATATATGAGCAGAAAGCATTATGCATCTATTAAATAAAATTAATATATATTTTGATAGACTATCAATATTAATAAATAAATAATTTTAAAATTTTAATTAAAAAATAAAAAAATAATATAAATTAATGATGATAAATATAAAAAAATACAGCAACTCTAAATGGCACAACAAAATTCGTTTGGAGAGCTGTCAACGTTTCAATATTTTTCATAAAATATTATATATATATATATATATATATATGATATGATATGATATGATAAACCCAATGCAATCTAATCAATAATACAATATAACCAGAGGGCTGAAGCATCAAATCCTTCATTGGGAACGCCTGTTGATCTTCCACCGTCTAGTTGATGAATTCTTGATGGGTAACCTCCACTGTCAGATCAAAATCCATACGACCCTCTAGCGTCAAGTACCACCGCCTCCCACCCGCCCAACTTATTTGCCTCCAGAGCCGAACGAGCGAGCGAGAGAGGGGATGAGATCGGGGGAGTGGTTAGAGAAGGCGCTTCTGGAGCTATGCGGGAAGATACAAGGCATGGAGTTGGACGCTGATCTCATCAGTGGTCTTGTCTCCTTCTGCGAGCTCGCCCGCCCAAGATGCTGCCGATTACCTCACAGTATGTATTCTGTCGATCGTTCGGTATATATCATTCCATCTTCTTAACCAAATCCAAGATTTTGTTTTTTTCTCCCGATTGTCAGGTATAAGTGGTTTCTTGTTCATTTTCGCTTTTCTTTTGGTATTTATGTTAGGGCTTTGACGATGTGTTATTCCAATGCGGAATTTGTATAATTTGGGGTGTTCCGAAATACCAAAGTTCCGACTTTTATAAATTTAACCCTGGAAGTAGTTTTATAACATCTAAACTTGTTGTGATGTTATATGTGATAATAAATAATTCGAGACCGTAGTGTGAGATAAAATGGTGTTTGCTATTTTGCTGGTGGATATAGACTGCAGTGTTTTAATTCATCGACCAAGAAATTTATAATCTCCTGTCATCTATCTTCAGTAAATTAAAAAACATAATGTCTGGACTCAATCTCGTGGTTTTTTCCGAGTGGGAGTTTTCCACGTAAAACCTTGGTCTCTTGTTTCTTGTGGTTTATGCTTGTTTGTTTGCCATTATTTTCGTTCCTATTGTTCGCGTATTTGAGAGGAAGAAAAAAGATTTCCACTGCTGGTGTTCCAGGTGTATGTGCACTGGTTTTGGGTTTATATGCACTGATATGTGTCTTTGTATGCACCAAATTTCTTTCTTTATGTACACTGGTTCAGCCTAAAACAGAGTTGTTCTAAATTTGTTTGCTATCCTTTCCCATGCCAACGCTGAGATATCTCTCTACTTTGTTGGTGGTTTCATGGTTTTTTGTGGTCTTTTATCTCAATTGAGATAAACAACTATATTTGTTTATCCTCGAATTGGTCAACGACCAGTGAGATGGCTGGATGTTGAACTCTGAAAATATTTGCCAAGGGATACAAGTTTCCGAGAGCAGTGATGGATTCCCAATAGAAATATTAAATGGCAAGCTATAATGTTCCTATAGAAATTGTTTGAACTGTTTGCTTTATAGTTTTGGGGATGCATATCTCCCAAGTTGCAACATTACCAAACCAGTATATGTTCGCATAAGCTAGAGTTTGCTCAGGTTGGTAGGAGATGAACTATTCTCCATGGGTTGTATGGCAGATTAGTACTCTCCTAAGCCTTTGTGTTTCACTCATCCCTAGCTGAAAATCGGAAGCTGCTGTAGAATTTCCACTGGTAGTTGATCTAGGGTATCACTTATGCTCCTTTGGCATGAGAGTTTCCAGATTCATCAGTCCCAATAGATTGTAAGATCTGGCAAGATACCTTCATGTATTTTCCCATAGCTACTACTCTTTGTTTAAAAGTAGCACTATAGGCCCTCTGCATTGCACACGTATCTACCTTATGCAGACATTTTCTATGATCTTGCATATCAAGTCTCTTGAAAAGGGTATGGATATCATAAATGGGATTATTTTTTCATCTCCTACATGAAGGTTTGTTTCCCTCTTTGTTGAGCAGGGGCAATGGCGATGAATCACTTAGTATGCTTTCTTCGATGTTTGGTTCCCCTTTTGCTTTCTTCTTACTTAACTGAGTTACTGATCTTGTTTCTTGTCTCCCATTATGTGTTTATCTGAATCTTTTTATTATGATTCTTTTATGTATAAGTTATATAGTAGGAGCGAGTTATCTGTATTTTAACAGAGAGTTGGAGTGATGAGATCAGATAGTTTGTAGTGACTAGGAACAAAAGAATTGTATTGAGGGAGGGGGGAGGGGATGTTGAGTTGCTGTTTGTGCATGGTGTTTTGAGTATCGTACTTATGAAACGGTATTTACTTGGTTTGCCCATCACCTGTTTTATGTGTTACAAGAGTTTTAGACTTCAGAGAAAGGCTTGATTCTTCATATGAGAGCTTCCTAACTGCCAATAAAAAGATAGAAGTTCCTTTCAGAAAGTACTTGAGGAAAATATGCTGTTGCTCAAAAGACATACACAAACACAAAAACAGACTTTGGCTTGTCTTGTAAGAAGTTGTAGATTAGTCATGTGATAGAATTAGATAGTGCTTGATGGTTAGTGCATTACTTCTTGCAAATATGAATAAGATCTTTCTTTTTGGGCCTTATTCTGTGTCTCGTTTTTGGACCCGGGTAGATCTGTTTTATTTACCCACTCTTAGAACACAGTATTTGTACTTAAATATGGCCTTTGAATCTGGCACTATATTAATTTACTTTCTTAGTCAATGCTGATCAAATGGCATGTTTATGCTGCAGAATATTATAGGCCTAGAAGCTGGTCAGGATGTGATTCAGGAATACTTGCAGAGAAGAGGTTATGTGGATTCCTCTGTCAGCAATCCAGATGTACAAACATCAAAATTTCAAGCCTACATGAAGCCACCTGCAGATGAAGGAAGGACTTTCGCACAAAAAAACAAGCAAGAATGCCGAAAGAGACAACTGCACCAATTACCCAGGATACGAAGAGTCAAAAAGAGGCTATCGAGTCAAGAAGCATTCCCAGGGGAAGCCAAGGTATCCCCAAAAAGAAAAAGGTGGAAAGGTCATCTCTCTTGCTGAGGCAGCTAAAGGATCTGTCGTTTTCCAGCAGGGAAAGCCATGTTCATGCCAAGCTCGCCGTCACAAGCTTGTGAGCAACTGTTTGTCTTGTGGCAAAATAGTGTGCGAACAAGAAGGCGAGGGTCCATGCAGTTTCTGTGGTGCACTTGTGTTGAGAGAAGGCAGTACGTATGCTGGCCTAACTGACCTAGCAGTTCCTCTTTCTGAAGCAGAAGCTGCAGCTGAAGCATATGCAAAGAGGCTTGTAGAATATGATCGAAACTCTGCTGCACGGACTAAAGTTATTGATGATCAGAGTGACTATTATGAGATTGAAGGAATAGCTGGCTTTCTGCAGAGGTACTCATTTTTTGGACCACGTGTCCCTTTGTCCCTTGTTTGGAAATGGACTGATGTTTAAACTTCATATTTGATCTTTGAGCTTCATACTGGCATAATGGGTGACATCATCTGGCTTAACTCTACCATTTAACTAGCACTTCAGCTAGCATGTGCACAGTGCATGAACTTTGTTAGTTATGGAACCGTGATAGAAGGCTCATTTTGCAAAATGTTTGTTTGAATCCTTTAAACTAAAGGTGTTTAAGCTATAAGTGATTGCACCTCTTCCAAAGAAAGTTTAATGGTTTACCAGAAGAAGATGGGTATCAATACAAGATCAACACTGACAGAAGTATCTGTTGTGATATTGTCACCATGCATATTTGGGAAATAGGAAACTTTAATAATTAGTGTGTTGCCCTGGTTTGGTAGATCAAATGTGAGGAAATGCTGAAAACCGTATGGAAGTTGACTTAATGATATGGGTGGGCATTGCTTGGTTTAGTTAATAGTCTTTTCAGGCTGTGGAGAAGGACTCACAAAGGTAATCCAAATTCATGGCAGCTTATTAGTTTTAGCTATCATTTACCGTTGTTGTAGGAGCATCTTATAAACTGGCTGAAGTATGATATTTATGTCCAAGTCTGAAATCAAATGTAATTTGATTATTGCCTTGCATCAAGGAATTAGAAGCTGAACACCGAGGCATTAGACATTGGACACCTATGCTTTCTAAGTGTTAACATTGTGTGGGAGTAACTGGAAGGTCAAAGAATTTGATCATCTTATCAGAATATTCGAACCAACTGAAGGTAACTATATACTTGAGCATCTAGTTCCACTGAAAGTAAATTTTGCTGTTCCAATGGGAGGTAATGAAAAGAGAGAGAAATTAGCAGCAGCAGCAACACAACAAAGTCAATTTCTCAAAATCTGACAGGCTTTTTCTCAAAAGGAAAAAAAAAAACTGATGGGCTTTATCTCTGAAATATTGCTATTATCTTAACCTCATGTTGAAGTTTTTTTTCCTCCTAAAGAGATCTAATATTATTGGTTTATTCTATAACAAATTTATAAGTGAACAGTGTTCTCTTGCTAAGAGATGCTTTAATTTTTTTTCCCTAGCCAATTGTCTGTCAAATTACGGATTGATACTGATAATGATAGGATTAGGTGAGCACTAACAATTTATTTGAAGATCTAAAACTTTATGTGCCTGATTAATTTGAGCTTTCATCTCTTTCAATTTAAGTTTGCTGGAGACTCCCATACAGCTTCAGTGGATAACTTATAATTAACATAAATATGGATCAAGCACGTGAAATGCGTATATGGGAGAGCGTGCAAAACTCCAAAAAGGGAAAAAACATCTTTGAAGAAGTGTTTCTGGAAGCATAGCCCCTGACACCTTTTTGATAAATGCTCTTTTTTGTTGGTGAAGGAAAAATCTTTATGAATGAGATGAGCTTCCTGACAGTCATGGCGTTCTAGTAAATGCATGCGTCAGATAAAAAGAGTAGAATTGCTCAAAAAGAATCTGTATAAAAATTATCTATTTTATATAAAAAGGTAGTGATGTTCAAGAATGCTGTCAGTACTGCTACATGTGCATATATGGCTTGGTAACTGAAGGGCCAGCGCAATCCTTATATATGAGATGCATAGCAGGCTAACAGGCACCCTCATAGGATCCGGCAACATGCATATGCATCTTAGGCACATACAGATTGTGATGGTGACAGACAATACATTAGACTTGGTTATAAGCCTTGCATCTTCTAGGCTTTAATCTGATCATTCATCGTTGACTAATGGGTAGATTTGTTTGTTGCATCGTAAAGTAGAGCCTAGTTCATGGAGGGTTATTTTTTGGTTAACATGTCATACTATACTAATATAGCTCTTGATAACTGTATATGGCTAACTTTATTTTCTTAAATTTACTTGTGTTTATCTATTTTTATGAATGTTAATTCCTCTTTTAATATCTATAAAATACCATCTACGTATGCAACTATTGAAACACTTGCATACCGCATATACACTATGCTTTATCTTGGCTGCTTGCATAAAATGGCTGCTTTTACAACCTTCGAATGGAAACTCTTTTCCATTATCGGCTGCCTAGGCTCCGGTTGTTCCTCAAATAATGCCCGGCCTAGGCCTAACTGCCCGTGCAACCCTAGGAGTTTAATTAATTTTCATCACAATCATTTTAGGCCTTTGCTTAAGGGCTCATATGGTTTGCGGGAAGAAAATTTCTTTGATTGGAATGTTTTCCTAGGAAGTTGATTTTGAGAGTATGATGTTTGGAAAAGTGATTTTGACATATTTGGTTGACAATGGAAGAGTAACACATTCCAGAGTGCTTTGTATTTGGTTGAGTATCTACTTTCGTGGGAAAGCTGTGTAAAATACCTATTATATCTTTAATAAAGAAAAACCTTAACCCATAGTATTCATGGCTTTAAGGGCTCTTTTGGAGACAAAAGGAATCCAATTCCCTTCCCATGAAAAGCCAAAAATCCATGTCTCACATGGGTTTTTCTTTCCCATGTATCATGGGAAGTTTATTGCTATGGGAACACTACTTTCCAATCTCTCTTTTTTGAAAACTCCAACCAAACAAGAAGTGTCCTTTCATTTTCTCATTGACTACACTTTCCCCTCTCCTATTCTCATCAATCAAACGAGTCCTAAGTGATAGGTGATATCCTTCCTGCTGGGAAGAAAAGATTTTCATCATGCGAGTATTCACTGCTGGTGCATGACAAAGTTATTCTATTAATAATATAGATTTATAGAATGATACTTTCTTCATGCTGTCGTACTTTTGTATTAGGATTCACTTGTTATTGCTCTAAAATTGCATCATATATAAAATAAATGCTAAAAGCTGGATTAGGTAAGGGTTTGTTTTGGGTTCACCATAAGTGGCCGGAAGTGGAGGATGTAAGTTGCCTGGATTGACTTCAGACTGCCCCAGCCCAAGTCACTTCAGCAATTTTTTGGGAACTTAAAGGCATGAACCAGATGCTGTTGGACTATTACTGCAAACCAAACACATGGAAGTTGCATGATCTGATTCCTTTCACCTCTTGCCGGTTGCAGCAAGCAATGCGTGTCCTTCCTTGGTCAAAATTTCTCAAATACTCTTGAAGTGGCTGATTTGGTCAAAGTGATTCTTTTCATTAAAGTTCTAACAATATTAAACATTATCGTGCCAATTCTTTTGTATTCTTCTTTTGTCAGCTTTTCAAATAAAAGTTTGCATCCCTTTGTGCATGTTATATATGTTTTTCTGCTTGATGCTTTCTAGCTTAAAGCAGTTGGATTAGATGCACTTCATTTATTTATGTCTGTGCACATTGCTTGCTTGTAAGGAAGTGCCATCGTCTTTAGTAAACCATTAGCACACAAAGTTCTAAAAACAGTACAGACCGTATCTTCTCTGTCGATTCCTGAAAATTCAGCAGTAGCACATATTGTTTTATTCTTTTTTACATCAGTAATTATTTCTTACAAGATGCCTTGATTCTTCAGAAATGGTTTGATCTTCATGAAATTGTTTGCCTTTCAGGAGAAGGAGCTTTTAAAGAAGAAGCAAAAGGAAATTGAAGAAGCTGCTGAAGCTAGGAGAGGAAATGTGATTGTTACCTTTGATTTGCTTGGCCGCAAGGTTAGAATTTATGACCCATATTCAGTCAATATTCTAATCTTCCAAATTTCAAACCTGTGATCAAGCATGAGTTCCTTTTTGTTAGGTCCTTGACATGCTTTTGAGTTTGTTGGTCTTCATGCTCTTAATGCTTTAAGTGTGACTTGTTTTTCTTCATTGGTTCTGCTTGTCCTGATGAATTCCCCTTAATCACTAGGAATATGTCTTCTGGTAAACAATGGGCAAATCAAAA
>KE504744.1:995067-1007944 GCA_000441515.1 Elaeis oleifera
GGTCTTCATGCTCTTAATGCTTTAAGTGTGACTTGTTTTCTTCATTGGTTCTGCTTGTCCTGATGAATTCCCCTTAATCACTAGGAATATGTCTTCTGGTAAACAATGGGCAAATCAAAATACAGAAGCTGTGGATCAGGAAAGAGAAAATATATCATCCCTAGCTAGAAAGCTTCTAACATTTTTTCCATGGTTGTGTGGACCCTGTAGATTCATTACTCAGATTTTTATCAAGTGAAGAAGGGATACTAAGTATGAAAAGGGAAATGCATCAGGTTGGTCATAGGCTATAGGCCTGCAGCAAAATGTGTGCCCACAATGGCACTTCAGGAGAGGAAAGAAAAAAGATGAGACTATTCACCGAAAATCCTTGTGCCGTTTTAAGGCTTAGAATGGCTTTTCATAGGAGTCATACACTGAAGAATATGAAGAAAGAAAACATGACAATAAAGACTACGGATTTTTGTGGTTTTATTTACTGCATTAACATGTACATTCCTTGTGTAAGTATTAAAACTTTCTTGATTACCTTTCAAAAGTTTTATTTGCTTATTCATGCCTTCAAAGGTGAATTTTGTGTATGAAGGGTGTGGTTGTAATAGATGGGGTGTAAAGAGCGAACAATACATCTAATGAAAAAAAAAATTTTAATATTGGATGTTGAAAGATGCAAATTCAAACCATTGGTTTGATATACAAAGCCTAAAATGCTAATGCATTTTTTTTAGAAAAAGATCACATGTTATAGAGGCTTCTTTCCTGTGCATCAAGTCACTCCAAAATCAACAAAATGTATCTACCACTAAAACTATTTAGTGGGTCTTGGTGCATTGGCAAGAAGCTCCATCCCAGTAATTTTTGTATATAAGCATTGCAGGCCTCGCAGTTCATGTCCAATGGTTTAGATTTGCATCTTTGAGCATCCAACATTGACTTTTTCAGTGCGTATAAAGTCCTCTCTTTAGAACTTGTGTAATATAACTGTGATCGTGTGTGGTGTGTGTGTGTGTGTGTGTGTGTGTGTGTGTGATATATCCCTTCAAAAATTCTGAAATTTGCGTACTTTACTATTAGGCAACATATGGTACTTTTCATCCCTTTGATGAGCTTTTGCATATTAACTATTTAAATGGTGCATAATTGCTTGGTTTATCTGTGAAAAAAGTAAAATATATAAATTTCATGCCAAAATTTCAAGTATGTTGCTCAAAACTTTTGAAGGTGAGATGTAACAAAGGGCAAATTGTCAATAGCCAAGTTGATTACTTTTTGAGCTAGCCATATTAAGCCTGGAGTGTTAAAAGCTAATGCAACATGACACGAAGAGTCTACATGTAAAATTAAATTTTTAGAGGGGTATATATGACCTATCAACATTCATTCTGAAGTAATAATATTGCAAAAAAGGAAATTTCGAGGGGTGTATGTGCAAAAAACTCTGATTGGAGTCTGAATGCATGTGGACACTTGTTCACAATATTTCTTTCATTCAATCACTGCATATGGCAGAAGTAATACTGTACCGTTTACACAAATATATGTATTATTGAGTACGTTTGGTGTGTATTCTGTATTTATGATGGAGGAACCATTTATTGCAGGTAATAATGAACAAGGATGAAGCCTCAGAGCTGGAGTCAGAGTACAGGATACTAAGACCACCCGAAGAAAGAGACATAAACCGCATAAAGCCTAATCCTAGTGTTCGAGTACAGCCCATGTTTGTTGACACAGGACCTGCTAAAAAACCAGTTAAAGGAAAGAAACCAAGAGATTAGCCAACGGCTTATGCCTAGAATAAGCGGAGGGTGCAGCATGATGACAGCGAGCTACGCCATCGTATGAGTGGCAGTCAGAGGGATGGAGTTTCTTGGCAAGTTCATGAAGGAGATGATCCAGAGTTGTCTCTTGATTATAACTAAGTACCACTCGGTCTAGACAAGGAATTTAAGTGGTGTATGTAAACTGAATGCATTGTCAAACTAGGGCAAAATCTAGATCCTTGTTTGCATTTTTTGCTTTGTAGAGGCCCTATAGATGGTGGACAAAGATCAAAGTTTTGACTTTGGCAATGGTTGCGAAATACTTGAAAATCCAATGATGCTTTAGATTTCTTTAAAAGCACAAAGACCGTTGTTGACAAATGAGTAAACAAATATCTCATACGCAGCTCGACTGTTGAAGAACATCAACAAAAATGAAATCAGATGCAGAAAAATATTTTTTTGGTTGCTACGGCAGGCAGATTCAAGGGGAACAGTTTGAGGAGTATATTATCTTGAAGCCGAGAATACTCTCGAAGATTTCAGTTACACATTATAGTTGTTAGATTTCACTCGTATATAACTTTATGAAGTCAGATCGACAGGCGTATGATTTTTCTAACTTTTTTGATAAATATTAGATTCTTCTTAACAAATAATAACCACCAGAAAGCGCACTTGGTTGATACATGATGCACTCATACACCCAGGGCTTTATTACTGCTCAGTTTCCAATCCAACAGATGGCCCCTGAAGTTTGAGAAATTGGACACCTGGAATTAACTAAAATCCCGCCAATGTTGAGAATGAACTGTACTTCCACGCCTGGCATTTCCCCATGGCTAGCATTTGATGCTGCAGAGTACGTTTAGATATTTGAGCATGTTTCTTTCCCATACCACAGAACAGCTCCTAATAATTAGGCATACGGAAGAACTAAACCTGCAAATATTAGCTCCACATAGTGCAATACAAATTTTACAATCCAAGTTTCATCCGACAACAAATTTGACGTATTGTTTAATCTTCAAGAGAAATCTAACCATCCACATGCTTTTTCTCTCTTTTTTTGTCTTTATTAACATGTGAAATCTGAAAACAACCTCATGACATTTGAAATATATTTACAGAAAGATGTTTAAAGCATCGAATCTAAGAAGTGAAATTTGAGATTCATAAATAACAGAGGAAAAGGTATTCGTCTCTTTTCAGAACACTCGGGTGACCATTCACTGCCGCTACAACTCGTCTCAAAGCTCACCCCAGCTTGCACAGCAGGTTGGCAACCCCTATTGGTGTGGCTCCTGCTGGGGAGTGGTGGGTGAGTCGGGTGATATGGTGAACTGCAGACCCCTAGCTTCCCCTGACTGCAGTATGAATGCCACCTCCGTTGCTGCTAAGGCAGCTGCTTCCTGATAAATTGAAGATGGCAACTTAACTCAGATACAACTCCCAAACAATAAGAAAAAGAGGACAGATTCATATTTGTGAATAACTATTAAAACATTACTCACACGATTAAACAAACAAATTTCCTCACAATAAATGCACAAATCACTTTACAGAATATCATAAGATTTAAATGTATGAATCACCGTTCGCCGAACCATCCCAAACCGGACGGTTCCGAGCATTTCAAATCATACCGACGGCAAATTGGGACGGTTTAGAGAGATAAATCGAGACACCCGACGAGAGAGAGGGAAAGAGAGGAAGAGAGAGAGAGAGGGAAGAGAGGAGGGAGAGAAAGATGGGACGATGTCGTCGGAGGCCGGCGATAGCCGTCGAAGCCGTCGGAGGCCGCGACGGCCTCTGCAGCTCGGGATCACCCGATAGGATATTTAATAAGAGAGAGAGAGAGAGAAGAGAGGAGGAGCGACGGTACCGAAGGACGTGCAGCCCACGGAAGGCTGCCAAAAGGTGCCGGACGGCCACGGCAACCTCTTCAGCAGCTTCCTCTCCCTCCTTTCTTCTTCCTCCCTCTCTCTCTTCCTCCCTGGTTCTTTCTTCTCCCCGTGTTGGTTCGCGTTGATTCGGTCCGGTACGGATCCATACCAGCTCCTACCGCCGGCCGGCCGGCACGAGAACCGATTCCGGTTCCGGCTTTATTGATATGAATATAAAGAAAGTACCATCAGGTTAACCTGTATCTTCCCTGATATAGTTTCTCTTTCAAGAGTTAGGATGGCGAAAACCCGTGAGAGGGTCAGATTGAACCCCAGTCTCATGTATTAAAACAAGAGATTTTACCAACTCAGACAGCTGGCACCCCTTCACCGAACATCATTTTCAAGTATGGATATTAAATTCAAGTAATAGATAATAACTTCCATATTGAAATACAACAGAATGAGCATGACAGTTGACTGTCGTTGCAAAGAAAATCAATCTGACAAACTATGAAACCAAATTTGTCATCAGCAGTATTTAACCATGCAAACTTTCACACACAATCACATGACCAATTGAAAGAGAATTCAAATAAGTCTTCAGCAAATGATATAAAACTCAAGCCACCTAATCATTATGTCATAATACATCTGAACACTTGCCTCAGATTGACTTCAATATCATCATTGCTCTAGTGAAGAACGCTGAACAATATCTTCTAATGAACATATGAAGGTAAAAAAAAAAGATAACGTAGTGGCCCAGTACGGATGCAAGAAGAAGGCCACAACCACACGTTTGCCCAATTTGGTACCTGATACTTTTTTATTTTGTTTTGTGTGTGCGTGTTTAGGTGCATTGCTTGCATAATAATTTGGATATGATAATATCAAAATTGTTCAAGGTCCATGGTCTAAACCTTTTCATTTTGAGTAAATCCTAGGGATCAAAGACAACCCAAATTATCTGCAACCAAGTCTAGAATGTTCCAGGTGGAGATGTAATAAACTTCTCTCTCTAATACATGCATCATTCTCATAATAATGTGACTATCACTTTTATGGCAGAAAGGGGATTATGAAATATAAGAACTTCAGTTTCGATTTCCTACCAAGCTCAGAGTTTTAATTCCTTGCAATAACTTATAAGAAAATAGTTATGATCTCGTCTGCTGTTCCTCTAGGGTATTGGGCCAATGCATATACACTGCCAGCAGTTCATAATGCCACCAATGAAAAGGTGACTGACCGCCAAAAGCAAACTCATAAAGGCCATGAATTTTGTTGTATTTCCTTTCAAGTTCTCATATTTATGGCTTGAAAGAATCTGACTCACAACCAACAGGAGAGGAAAAGTTCATGGCCATAATTAAAGCTACAGCTATCAAATACTAGCGAGCCGTATGAAAGGATTAATAGAAAGTCTGGGTAATTCTCATGATGGTCATTTTAAGTCTAGGTCAAGGAAGAACCCAAGAGAAGGGGAGGGGGGAACACACACACAATACACAGAAAGAGAGAGAGCGGATCTGCACAAAAGCACCTTAACTAAAGATACAATACCAGAGACTCACTCCGTCCTCCATACTTTATACATTTTAACTCTTCAAGAACCTTCAAAAACAATGCATAACTCGTCCTTGGCACATATATGCAAGACTGATATATTTCATTAAACTAAGGCAGTTGCAAGGGAACTGTAGAAAATGAGCGATCATATAGGAAATATACATTGAAACAACAAAAAAGAGGGAAAAGTCAAAGGGTATATTGCAAACAAAATCAAATTTTGGTTACTGACATCTAAACAGGTCACCACAAATAAATTTCGACATATAGATGCAATAGGGAGAAGGGGGAAGCGGGGGGGCTATAAATAAGATGACAATTTGTTTCTCTGGGATTACACTAACCTGTCTTTGCCTTCTACGCTGCAAGATGCTTATGGCCCAAGCCATGATGTAGCATGGTAATAGAAATCCAGCAGCCCTCAGCAGAAAAAGCTGTTAAATATTTGAATAAAATATTATAATACCTGGAGAGAAGGAAACCACAAAACCAAGATCATAAACGAGTGCACTTCAAATTTTAACTTACCGAAAAAATTGCAGAAGCATCATCATCTTCATCACCATTGGTAATGGTCAGTGCATGCCTCAACAGCAGAAGAGCCATTAACTGCAAAAGGACAACAAAGAGAATGATTAGTCTGAAAGACATATGATGTTCAATATCTTTCACAAGAATGATATTTCTTAGAAGAAGATATCCAGAAGAAACAATAAGTATGGGGCAAGCTACCTAACAAAGTCAATGTGTAATGTGTATATGCATACATCTCAAATATCCACTGATAAAATCAGATGTCTAGCTTAGAGAAGCATAGTTCTTCTTGAAGTTTGAACTAAGTAAATGCCCTTCTTTCTTTCTTTCTGGGGCTTCATTCTAAAAATAAGTAAAGAGAAGATTCTGTAATTGGGAACAAGTTGCTGCTGCGTCGATAAATTTGACGGAGAAAAAAGTGAGTTTTGAATTAAACTTGAAAGCAAAACAAAGAAGGTAAATACTTGTGGTTTGTTGGAAGCTTATAACAGGGATCCAACCCCTCCCTTCCCAATCCATCGCCAAAAAAAAAAACAGAGAGAGAGAGCCACACACGCACACAAACAAACAGACAAAAAGTTCCAAACAAAACAAAAGGCTGCAAGGTCAATAAAAATAATCTTCATTATAACCATGAGAAAAAGTTCCCTTTGCTTTTAATTCATAAAATAAAGACAAGTGAAAGAACAAAATTAATTGAATCTAAGGACTAGTTCAATTGAAGCTTCTAAATTTGAAAGAGCTTCTTTAAAGAAACAAGTTCATATTTCCATATAATTTGTATTTACATTGAGAAACCCTAAACCCTAAAATTAATAAGTATGAATGAATCAAAACCTAAAAACTGTATCTTGAAACAAAAGAAAAGCATCTTGTGGTATTTTGATAAGGGCATACAATTAGAGCAGCAGAGCGGCAAAATGCAGCACCGCTGGCATTTGTATCAGCATAGTCATCATACTCGGCTTCAAGGAAGTGGCGCTGAGCCGCTGCCATCGCAAGGATCCGATGGTCATGCAGATCCAACGGGGCACCAGTGATGGTCCAATCTCCACTAGAATTTCCAGCAGCAAAATGTCATCAGTATAAAAGATTTCACACATGACAATTGAAATTCAGATACATATGATACTGATCTATGATCACCATGATACAGCAAGAGAAGACATGCTTGATTTAAAATGGTTAAATAATTCACTGTCGACATTTGAGTGGGTCAATGATACACATGGAGGCAACTTGCCTGATGTCAATAGCAGTTTCATCAGGGTGGACTCGGGGAGGTGCGGTGTACCCAGGCTTGTATTGCTGCATCAAAAGAATAATCCATAATCAGCAATTATTAAAATTCATATCATGATTTTATCATCGTATGTATATTAACTTTACAAGTGAAAAGTCAAAACAATAAATACCATGCCATTCAAAATATAGAGTCAATTACAATATAAATGAATACTGTCATATAGAAAATGTTACTGCATAATGCAGTCAAATTCTACAATCTGTGATAAAGAGAGAAGCAATGGAGACACCAAATTAATAAGTCAGGCATCAAATAACACGTCGAACATTCCTTAAAAGTAATTAGGCACGAGGACATGTACTGTCAGAGACAGAGAGAGAGAGAGAGAGAGAGAGAGATTCATGTTCTTTAACATTTATAGATATAAACATAGCGCACAAATTAGAGTTGGATGTTTCAGAAACTACAGTGAGATACTCACCTCATGGCAGATCTCACAGGTTATATCTCCTTTCTCATTACACCAGTGCTGCACGCATGCCCTATGAGCATACTGTGTATGACAAAATTGTAAAAGTAAGATCCAACATCCATGTCATATATACCATAAGAAAAAAACATCTGAAAAATGTTGTTTATGCCCCATCCATGAATGACATTGGAGGGAAATGATAAATACAGTTCAAATTCTACACCACTTAAAAAATAAACAGTGAGACTTCAAAAGGATAAGAGATAGTAAGGAGCAGATTTTAAGTCCCGGAGAATGCTAGCAAAAGCAAAATTTCCAAAACATAAACAATACCTACTACAGAAAAGCAAATTTTGTACAGAAAATACACTACAGATGGAAGAAATTGTAAGTCTGCTACTTAGTCTAACAAAGAGATGGCCAAAAATATGGAACAAATGGTCATGAAATCATTTTTAAACATCTACAATTCAAATAGCTTAAGCCAAAGATTGTTTAATTCTGAAATCACAGGCAGACCTAATTGCTCAACTCAATTTCAACCAGCGAGAATTTTTAGCCCAGTGGTAACAAGTTCCTAGATGTGAATATGACACTAAGGAAATACATCCTTTTTCTGAGTAGCCATACCTACTTAAGGCATCAGCTATCAGCATGCTTATGTGATGTCATATTTGAAAGGTTGCAGAATAACTTAGGATTGTTTGGAAGTAGTCTGTTTGGTGAAACAGCATTGTAAGATGTCAACTACAAAGATGCATGTGAATATTAAATTTGAAGATTATTGAAACTTGCAAAGATAGCAATGGAACTATTTGGAGAGATAAGATGTCTTTAATTAATGCATTAAGCTCCAATATAGTTAAATTTCCGCTTAAAATGGTCCAAACTACATAATTTATGATCTTAGATAACTCATAACACCACACAACAATGTGAAATAGGTTGTCATGGTTTCTTCTTTTTCCTTAATTTTCATATTTTTTGAATTTTTGATCAACACACACAACAAAACTACAGACACACCAGAACCGCTGAAACCAAAACGCTGTCAGGTAGACTCAAACCAGAACCAGAAGTAAGCTTTAAAACCTTAGGTTTAGGTCATCTCAGTGAGTGACCCACAATGGGAAGAACCAGGATCTCAATTTATCTCAGCCAATATGGTACATGTGGATAACATGGGAAGATATGAGATATTTGTGAAATCATGGAATACCGTACTGTGCCGAACCGGCTGGTACATTCCGTACCAAGCTAGACCGGCGAGGAACCGGCACGGTTCAGCCGGTTCAAACGGTATACCGGCGGAGGGAGGGAAAAAGAGGAAAAGTGAGAAGAGAGAGAGGACAAGGAAGAGAGGGAGGCGGGAGCCGCTGGAGGCCAACGGTGGCCCGCTGCGGCCATCGGAGCATCGTGAAAGCATCCACGGCTCGTCGGTTCGCCCGATAGGGCTTTAAAACGAGCGAGAAAGAGAGAGAGAAGGGGGATCACTGGAGATGGGAGCGTGCGGTGTCGCGGTCGCGAATGCGGACTTCGCCAAGGCCGGGGAGGGGGTGGCGGAAGCGAAGCAGGCGGCATCGCGGTAGCGGAACAGGAGCTGTCGCCCCTATTTACGCGACCCCTTTCTAAAAACGAAGACCAACAGTGAAGCCGACAAACCATTTGCCGGCTTCACTGTTTAAAAGATTTTTTAAAAAATTAAATCAATGAAACCGATAAACCATTTGCCGGCTTCACTTAAGTTTCGATTTTTTAAAAAAATCGTGAAACAGAGGCGTCGCCCCTGTTTCACGCCTATGGCGCCGCACGCGTGGACTGCGCCATCCGACGGCCAGCTGGAGGCCGTCGACGGCCCGCCCCTCCTTCCCTCCTCCTTTCTTCTTGCTCCCTCTCTCTATTTCTCTCTCTTTCTCTCTTTTCTTCTCCCAGTTCGGATCCGGTGCCTTCGTCGGTTCGCTGCTGGTTCGGTACGGTACGGAACGATACCGAACCGTACTGCCAACTGGCTGAAACGGCCGTCGGTACCGAGACGACAAACCTTGCGTGAAATCTTAGAAATATTGAAGGACCAGAATATGACATTTAGCCAACTTAGTGAGATCAAGATCAGCTAAAACTTCAAGATATTAATATAGGGGTTTGGTTTGGATCCGCTGTGAAGCAAATTCAGTTTCTAGCAGGGGACTGCCTGTAATACACAGAAGACTTTGAGAATCGCATGGCAAGCTGGTAAATTTCAGATCTTCTGAGAACATGCAAACATGAATCCAAAAGTCAGCCCTGTGTTTTCAGGCAGGCCTCTACCAGAAACTACATTTCCACTTCGCAGCAGACTTAAACAACACTCTTGAGAGATGGGCCCCTAGCAGAACCATGTGAACATCTCACAGCAGATGTAAACAGCACCCTTTATTTAGATGTTAATTATCAAAATCTATTAAGGTAATAAATAGCGATAGAAAGTCTTGCATGATATATTGATATCTTATTGGCTGACATCTCTGGATATATCAGTTTGCACTGAATAAATAAAAAGCAAGATTCTGAACATATATCACCAGTGGGTTACCAATAGCAAATAAACTAACAATATCTCAACCAAGATGAAAACCTGCCTCCTAATGGTGCCACTTTTCTTAGTTCCTTGTTGTGCCACTTCTAAAATCTTTCCTATCAAATTTCATTCATGAGTCCTTCCAATGCACAACATTCTGATCATACATTAAACAGGACAAAGGATGTAAAGCAAGCAAACACCAGGGAAAGTCATAGATGGGGATAAACTACATTATATGGCACAACTGATATTATTGCACCACTGTACATGGTCATGTTTGATAACCAGGGGAAAACTAGTGTGAGTATTTATACAAAACATAGCAAACAAGAAGAACCTATCAAGGACAACCTAACAATATTAATTCAAAAGCAACACAAGATTCAAATGTTGCAGTGATAATTGAATTACAATATTTATCACACAATTAACTAAACACCCAATAGGTCATGAGAAGAGTACCATATACGTAAACATCAATGGTAATTGACTGGACATTCCTGACAACTAAAAATGTTAAAGGTCATAGTATAGATTGGAAAATGTGCAAGTACATGCTAGAAAATTCAATATCAAGAAAAACTCATGGCAAATCTACATATATAACATGTCACAACAAGACCCAGAAATGATTAAACATCCTCCTTTAATCAAAGGCCTTAATCCAGCTTCTCCACAAAAGAAACAATGAGGATAAAGAAGAGAAAGGAATTCATACATTATAAGTGGGAATTCTGCAGTAAATCCTAAACAAAAAGAAGCACATGGTAAGGGTGATCCTTGACCCCATAAATTTAATGCTGCTATAGTAATTCACCTACCATCACCAGACTTTACAGAAGAATGCAACAGACTTAAAATATTTGTATCACAATAATCTGCATATGACCATCAACACCAAGCATAACATGCATATCATCTATCCAAGAAAAACGTGATCTTTCAGTGAAAACACTTAATCATTTGCCATCATCTATCTTTATCCACAAGAACTTGGTAATCTATACTAATAAGATGAAATAGTTTCATGGATAAAGACCTTCAGACTGCCATTGCATGCACAAGGGGTCTCCAGATTTTTAATGTGATCCTCTTCCTGGCAAATACGACACTCCACCATCCGAATAAGAGGCTCCTCCTCATCATCATCTATATGTTCCTCCTCCTCCTCCTTATCCTTGCTAGAACCAACCGGCAAAGGCGAAGGAACGGAGGGGCCATCTGTAGCTTCCTCTGAGGAACTCGAACCCTCCTTCCCCTTTTGTTTCAATGTGCTGTGGCGTTTCCAGACGGTCAACATTCAACACAAGATGTTCCCCCATTACCAAATAAACCTTGGGTTATACAAGCTCAGCAAAATTCACAATAAAACTCCCTCTTTTCTCTTGCTTCACCACAAAGATTCCTTCTTGGAGCTCGAAATCACCAACCTAACTATCAATAACCTAAATTCACCTTCCTGCATGCGGAAAAGGCCCCAACATAGGTCAAGCATTCGACTTGCAGAGAAAGATAAAATCTTTTTTCCAGGGAAAAAAGGAGAGAAAAAAATCATCGGGCATTAAACAAAAACGGAAAAAAAAATCTGAAGGAAACCCCTAAACCGCAAGCTTTTCCAAGGGGGGAAAAACCTAGCTTCTAATCATTTTTAAAAAATATTCAAATAAATAGAGAAAAGAACAGGAAAACGTATTCATGTAAACGTGCTCAAACCCTAGAAAAATCTAATGGCACAAATCAGACCCTAAAACGGTCGATTGGTACCAAAACTTCCACCAAATCGAAGGGCTTCTTCTCTAGAATCCATCAAACCATGCGATCGTCAGAGAAAACTACAATCTTTGGAACGATAAAAGTGGGGAAACGAGAATCCACGTACCTTGGAATATAAGTCCCAAGCTCGCGTCCTCGTCTTCTTTCTTTGTTCAGGAGAAGGGAGCACAAGGAACGCTCCGTTTTATCTAAGCTCGGGTAACGCCCTTCAGGCTCGGAGCGTCCGAGCCTCTAGCTTCGGTAACGGCCGGTTACTACCCTTCTAGATAGACAATTGGAGCCGTCCCTAATGCCCCCCGTCAACCATGGCGCGCTCTCTTATTCTATTACCGAACTACCCTCGTATTATTCTATAAATATCGGAAGATCAACAGGCTTAGGATAATAGGATCGAGTATAATGGTATGTCTTGTTATTTTCTATATAGAAAGGGTACATTTGTACCAGGGCAAGATAAGCGTACACGTTGGGACACGCGGAAAAATAATCCGGGAAAGCTAGGCGGAGATATGTGCACTTCCAGGTACGTTCATCTCCTCACCCTTAAAAGGAAGTTGAAAGACATCGTGCAATCAGGCCGTTGAATGATTTCTCGGGTCCTTCTCTACGGTGGTGATACCGGAAGCATGTGAGAATTTCTATAGGGACGACAGTGGGGAGCGGTCTGGTGGGTCCACCGAATCCAAAGGTTGGATTCGGTCGAAGTTGGATTCGGTCGGAGCATACCGTAAGTGGTGACGGATGTTAACTGTATTTATGGGACATGGATGCATCCGGACCCTGGCTCCAGCGTGGTATGACCATCAGCAATTGGACCGGTGACGGTCCGTATTGCTAAACTCGCAAGATGAGAGCGGTGTGGATCTATCTACATTTATTTTATATTCAAATCTATTTAAATATAAATAAAATTTAAATATTTAATTAATATTAATATTTATTAAAAAATAATATAGATATAAATAATAATTATTCGATCTATATTCGAATTTTCGATTCTATCTATAATCATACATAATTTTATATAATATTTATTAATTTTTTAAAAAATTATAATCATATTAATTTGTT
>KE504744.1:1062851-1084086 GCA_000441515.1 Elaeis oleifera
CTCTCTCTCTCTCTCTCTCTCTCTCTCTCTCTCTCTCTCTCTCAATCTCAATTTAGTATGACCAGTGAAAGTTCAAAAGATATTGCAGAAGTCCCTTTTGACATTACCACTCATAAGTGTGACTTACACACTACATTACGACCAGAGAGAGAGAGAGAGAGAGAGAGAGAGTTTGAATCTATAAAAAGATGACTTTAGATGTCTATATTTCCATTCTATATGCGGAGATTCATTAATTTCTAGGATCATCAAATTGCATGTTACTAAAGCATTTTAATCTTTTGGGTGACGAGATCACCTTTTGCATGCGCTTCCATCCCATATATCAAAAAAATTAATTCCCGGTTCGGTCAAACTGCATGTTTTTAAAGCATTTGTCCCTATCAGTAGATCATTCGCAGTCATTTGTCAGTGTATCCATCAACTACCTTAGCAAGCTTTTATAATTAATTTTATGAGAGCAAATTTAAATTTGACTGAGATATTATTCGTCCTAGTTTTATTCATGACAATTTTATTAGCTATCGGTTAGATGCATGATGCATCCCTACGTAAGGTGCCGGCCACTTGTTCTCTTCCTTCTAAAATGAGATGAGGCAATGTGCCAGCCACTAGGGTATATGAAGCATGCGAGTACATATTTTGTTCATGTATGGCGCATGCATGATTCTTTTACCTAATTTCATAATAAATTCAATCAATTTCTATATACGTACATAACAGACAGAAGGTCAAGCCTACCACAAGGGACAAATTACACCTCACAGGCGAATAGAAAGAGCCAAATTATTAGAGCTTCTTTATACCTCTTACTGTAATCACGGGCCAATTGGGAACTCGATACCCACCGACCCTTTTAATCTGTTAAACTCGTGATTCTGTCATCTATCTAAAGTTTATTCTCCGGCATGCACAATCAACAGAGAGGAGGAGACGAAGATGTCGACATCCTGCACCCATGGATTTCTCACACGACCATGCGTCATTTCTGGCTGAGTGCTATGTTTAGGCCTACAATGGTGTTTGTTGATATAATGGGCTGGGCTTTATGGGCGTCTACATTGTGTCCCTTCATCAGCTTACTAGCAACATAGCCCAAAGGGTGACACGGGGAAGAGATTCATTGGCTTGTACGTGCCCTGCATGGCCACTATGTTCCATCAAAAAAATGGAGAAAACAAAATCTATGTAAAATTTATAATATACCAACAATGCCGTTAATTTCTTGAACTCTCCATCCTTTTTATCCTTGTGTCATTGAGACTCTCATGCATGTATAAAAATTGAGAGCCAATGTGTTTGTGGAAAAGAATATTCTACAAGAGACTGTGGCAATATAAAAGCAGTGGCAGTTGCACCATAGCTTTCGAACAAATATCCCTTCGTATTGGGACCACGCCATTCTTGAGCTTGTGTAGGAATTCGAGAAAGAAGGAGGGATTAGGTGGCAAGAGAGTTCGTCCAATGCTCTAACCAAAGTTTTATTACTTTAAATGGCTTCCATGCCTTTGGAATATAGGCTATTCGAAATTAATAAGCAAATATGCCTTTGGCTATTCTTTGCTCTTCTTGGATGTAGACTCTTTGGATCTTATACCTTTAGGAACCGAATTCTCAATGGTGCCTTCTGAAAGATATCTTAATCCACTTGCAATTAATTAAAAAGAAGAGAGAAGGGTGAAGAAAAAAAGTACAACAGCTACCCTTCAATGAGAGTGAAGGCTACGAGCTTTAGGTGACTAATAATGCTGATTTGGTCCACTTGCTGCTGATGCTGAACAAGGATGGTAGGTTGTTTCTGTGTCCGTCGGCAAGAATGATCTCATACTCTTATCTGTAAATCTTATCATGATTGACAAATAAGCAGGCTTCTTGCTGTTTTTGTCTTTGTTTAAAGGCATTCATGTTTGTTTCTTGTTGGAATGTTAGATTTATTGGTTCTTCGATATCATCTCACTTTTAAAACACAAATTAAATATCGAGATAACTTCAGCGTTTACAAAAGCAGCTGACCACTTCGTTGGATGTTATCAAGATAACCAGATGACTTGACTTAAAGGTAAGCTCTATTTCCTAAGACAATAGGAAACTAGAATACAGAAGTCAGTCAAATTAGATCATCAAGGCTTGCTAGTTCGCTGATTGCCTGGGGAGAAAGGTTTTGATAAGAATATTTTGTTTATTTCTTTGTAAACCATAAATAAGAAGTTTGTTTTGGTAACACTTAAATAGGAAGGATTCCTCCATTAATATAGAAGTTTCCTCAAAAAGAAGGTAGCAGTTTAATAGAGGATCTAATCTATTTAGGCTTATGAGAACCTGAACTCTAACTGGCTAGGATTGGCAGGTTCATCTACCGGTTCCATCTAGGGATGCAAGTGACTTGATAAACTTAGATTCGATATAAACATATTTAACAGGATTAATGGTTTGGGAAGTTCAGAATATTTCAAGATTTATTCTTCAAACCTCAGTTGGGCGTTTGTAAGTGGGTGGTATGGTTCTAAACAAATAGAACCCGTACATGACGTAGCAAAATAGCCCCCTTTTATTTTGTTTCTCGCTCATGTCATCAAAACAGTTTTTAGAATACCAGATACCTGCTTTCATATTTTAATATTTTTCTCATGATTGACCTTGGTTAGGATGGATGAAAGGAACGCTCGGATTTTTTTGCACCTCAAGTAAGATAACTTAGAATTGACGAGTGATTGATAAGCAAATAAAAAAAGAAATGGGCAACGGATAACTGAATTTGATTCCTATGATCATGATTTAACACACACACACACAAACAAAAGAATTAATCTTGACAAGAGGGAGTGGCACAGCTTGATTCTACCATTCCTGTCATGATTTAACAAATACACAGCAAAGTTACTCGAATCCCACTTTCGAGGAGTAACTTTACTTGTTTGCTTGCAGGTGAGAATTGAGCTGCTTCCTTGATGATGAGTGACGTATCCCATGTTTAAGAAAGGTTTGAATCCTAAGATCCTAAGAGCAGGGAATATTGTTTACTCCATGGAATTCAGGATTAAGGTAAAAGGATGCTTGAAGACCATAGAAATGTTGTTGTGGCATTGAATTATGAGGGATCCCAATAAAGCCTCTTTCGCTCCTTATCATAAAACTTGATTATTATTTCCAGCAATAACCATCCTCTTTTAGCCGTTCTAATAACTTTCTTCTTCGTGGTGGCAGATAGTTATCTATATGAATAACTCTCTCTTATCCCCATAACTTTCTTAGAAAGTTAGGGGGCTTGCGGTTAGGAGGAGTTGGAGTCTGAAATCGGAATGAGAATGAATGATTTTTATTCGAAGCATTTGGTTGGAAAAAGTTTCATTTCAATTTTGATTCTAGAGTAGAATAGAAATGACTCAATCTATCTAAAATTTAATTCTCACTCTCTCTTAAGAATTCAAATTTTCATTTCGATTTTGATTCTGATCATGAACTGAACGCTTCGAGAGATTCGACCATTCATTCAGATTCCCATTTTGATTTTGATTTCGATTGCAAACAAAATATCCCCATTGTTATAGTGTTAGAGAACATTTAAAGCCCCCTTTTCCTTCTTATGATACAGATTGATAGTTATTTCTAACAATAATTACCATCTTTTTTTGGTTCTTTGTCCCAATTACTCCCTCATTGATGATTGCCAATAGTTACCTGCATAAATAACTTCCCCTTGTCTCGATAATGTTATTTAGAAAGTTATTTCTGACAAAAAAATAGCTATATGTGACCTTTTATACATGTGACTAGTAGCCAAATATAGACTTCCAAGTATCACATTATAATTAGTTAATCAAACTTTGAACAGTCTAATATTTTTAAACATTAGCTATACTTTGCCAATGATAAATTAATTTTAGTATAAACAATACCAAATACAGCAAGAAGTTATTTTAAATGTGCTCGCATGATATATGTTTCTTAAATGAAGTTAATTTTTATGACGAACAACAAACAATGTTCATATTATAAAGGCAAAGTTAATAGATTGCTCCTGATGCAACTTTAGCCTAACACAAAACCTCAACAAAAATTCATTCAAAACTACATGATCCAATGAGCAGGTGAACGATCTAGGTCCAATTAAAGCTTTTAATTTCATTTCCTTTTATTCAATTGCAGGTTGGTGATGTTAAGATGCAATACCAAACAATGACCAGGATGTTGATGGTATAGATGTCCGCATCCATACTCCCGTTTTTTCATTTCCTTCTGTTAAACTTGAAGTCTGTTTCAAAGCATTAACTCATTTCAGTGCTACAATAATAAGATTCCAAGGCTTGCAGTCTCCTGGACAACCAAAGAATTAATGTTTATGGAGACACCGTCCTGTATCATCTCGTAAGTCAAAATTGGTGTCGTAAAGATTGGGAGAGAAACAAATTGCGTCAGCTTTTTATTTTTAGACTGTTGGGTTTACTCATCAACTTATATATAAACAGCTTATCCTTGATTAAAAAGTAGAATGGAGAATAAGTATGCTAAGCATATGACAGGGGTTGGTACCTTCTCTATTCATGCCTAGCTAAGCTAGATAATAATAGCTTAGCCGAATCACCAGCAACAAACCATTGTATTTTTTATAGGACAGTCTTGACTTTCTTGCGAGCAGCTGTCTTTTATGCAACATTTTTTTAAAAAATACAGAAACATATCTACAAATTTGGACTATTTACACTTAGACAGTTAAATTTTTTTTTTAAAAAAAAATCAATTAACAACTAAAACTTCAAAAGTGGACACCTTTTAAACTTTGAGGTCCAAATATAAATTTTTTTTGGGCAGTTCTGTCTACTTACTCGTAACCCTAAAAGACTAGGGTAAGAGAAGCTAAAAGAGGCTACCACCTATAACATACAGGATGACTTAAAAGTGGATATTTCTTCCCGTATTCCTGGGATCATTTACAGAATAAAAGAGTAGGAGACTGGCTCTCTTAAACAAGCTTTGTATTGGATTTAATAAATTGTTGATGATGGTGTATATAGGTTAATGAGGAGGTAGGCATAAGCTCCAGTGCATCATATGATTTGACAATATAATAAGAAAGAAATACTTCTTTTCCTATTTTAAGTCCCTGGTATCATTCTATGGTTGTATCTGACTAAAATATGTACATTCACTATGATCAATAATTGAAATTGCCTTGAACGGAAGCCTAGCACCATTTGGACTTGCATAAGTCACCTGTGGTTCACATGCATTCATTTAGACTGGCATTTGTTACTTTCAACGCTAATGACAAAGGATCCATAAATCAATATTCTCATTGCTCATCTAAACATGACCAAGAGAAAACACTGCTGTTGCTCAACAATGCCAATTTCAAGTGACAACATAAGCATCCATCCTTAATTGCTGTTTGATGACTCATCAGAAAGCCGGACACCTTAACAAGGTGTCGGGGATCCACCAGGTGAAGCCTACACTAGTATTGGGCATGCAACAAGCATGCTGAAGCTCATCACCTCTGAAGACCAATCTCTGGACTAAGTTTCACAGCCATCTGCCTTAAGCGATCACGATGAGAAGCTTTGATCCGGTGATACCTGAGAAAAGTGAGTTTGGCCACTTCAAAATGATCAGTATAGAGAGGACCTCAAGCAACTTTCATCAATCTCATTAGCCATAAGGCCCTTGCAAATTATAGACTCAGAATTACTGGATAAGAAAACAACAACAATCCTTAACAAATTCCTAGTGCAAGGACTTGATATAAAAGACTTTCTGAAAGAGTTAGATAGGACACCTAATTTGATTAGTAGCCATGATATCACTCAACCCTTCTTAAAACCAACCACGACCTCAAGGTTTGGATACAGGACATCACTCTTGGACTTTTTGTGCTATATTTTCCTGGAGGAATCTTCAAGAGTATAGTGTGATTATCATCACCTACTATAATTTTTAACAATTTGTTATAGTTTCTCCTTCCATGAACACCCGTTGTCCTTAATAAAAAAGTTGCAGCAACTACTTGGATAAAGCCCAAAAGATTGTCATGAGGTACAAACAAAATAAGCTTTAAATACCACATAACACCTGCCAAAGGGTAAAGTATAAAGTTCGTCTTTCAATTACAATGATTGCACGATAACAGGTAAATCAGGGCATGTAAACAACTTATGCCCAGATGCCTCAAAGATTTCACATTCATGGTATAAATATTCTCAGCCACAAATGGGTAAATAAAGTTATGAGTGCTTCTCAAATCAATAAGAAATGTAACAGGCCCACCACTGATCAGCACCTTCATCAGTGTCAGTTCAAGGATAGCCTTCCAATTATGGCACGTAAAGAAATCTTTAACTGAATAATTGGTAATGGCTCTTGACGCTCCACCAGCTCCTTATACAAGTAATTACCCAAAAATAAGTGTTGCATTTTCTTCAGTATGTGCCACTCATTTGATGGGAGACTTATCTACTAGACTACTAGAGTTCTAGCAATAAAGTAGAGATCAAGTAGACAAACCCCATCTCAGGCGCTTGGTGCAGAACAAACTAGTACTCTTTCTGCTCTAAAGATAACCCAATAGCAGCCACCATGGTAGTCAGATGGTCTAAAGGAACATCACAGTTCAAATCCCACTTGAGGCTTCTAGTGAAGTAGAAACTTAAAAAAAAAAAAAAGGAGAATCTCACCAGTCCCATTGTGTGAATAGTCAGATGCTCAAAGTGCAATTGGTATGTGGAAATGGGGCTTGTTGAAATTTTTTCAACTCCACCGAGCAATCCTCATGTATGCTCAGCTTGAATTGCATGTAAAGAACCTCAACGAACTCTCTCCAAGTGATAGGCCCCTGTTTTTTTTTCCCCAACCACTAAAACCTATTAGGAAACTGCCTTCTCAATATCCATAGAAGCTAACAGGAGATTTCAGGTGCAGCATCAGAATAAATTTCAAAAATTGAATACCATCCATCAGAATCTTCTCCGTTAAGATGAGAAAATTCCAAGTATGCAACTCAAATTGAATATCTACCTCAACCACAATGTGCAATAGGAAGTTGATCCCTGCTTTGGAGGCATGAAACAAGAAACTGATTGACAGCTACCTTCCCCAAGGAGCTCTCCTCCATTAATAGTAGATTTTTGGGATTGGCCATACTTGAGATCAATGATGATTAAACTGTGCAAATCCTAAAGTTCCTAGAAATTCTCCTCCATCAGCTCGTTCAAATGCCTCATCTCATTTTTGATATCTGCTATTATCTCTCATTGCTCTCCTCCATCTTTGCTGTCTGTAAGCTCATTGCAATCTCTTGAAGCCTAATATTGTGGGCCAGTGGATTTGATACTACTCGATGTAGTGCTAGAGAATCAAAGGGATTGGGCTTCAAAAAATAGAGAAAGCTCAAGCAGTTTTCCATTGTTCTATAGGGCCCTAAACAGAATGGAGAAAGAGGATTCATGTAGCTGACCCAGCTAGTTTGGGATTAAGGCTTAGTTGAGTTGAGTTGTATCATTATCCATATGGCTCTTACCATTTATGAACTCATAGAACTATCAAAAGCGAATCAAATCCTAGATATACTCCTTATATTCAAACTCCTATTACAATAAGCTAAAATTAAATCAGATCCCTAACATTCCCTTAATCAATTCCCCTTTTTTTGCCAATAATAATAATAATAACAACAACTGTAAAGAGTTTCCAAAACAGCACAGTAGGACTCTTAATTAGATTAGTATCACATCAAGCTCGACAAGGCCATTACCTACTGCAAGCAGATGGTGGAAGGGGATCAACATGTCCCTCAAGATGCTTGCTCGAGAAAGCAATAGAATTCTCTTTCTTTTCTTTTATCTTCAATTTGGCATACTTGTTTAAGAAGAACTCTCAAAAAGTACTTTCTTATTAGGTTGAGAATAACACTTTTTCAATAATCAATTTTGTTAGGATTGGACCCTTTTAAGTTTCCGTCTCAGCTTCTTTATCAGCAAGAACAATCCAAAATACACAGAAGAGAAAGTTCAATTTTGCACAGACCGTGTTGAAGAATTTTGCTTGCTGGTCATTAAGCCTTCACGGAAACATTAGATTCTTGCCTGTTTGATGCTTTCCGAGAAAAGTTTAAGATGAGAGAGTTCTCCCCTTGCTGTGCATACTAGGAGCTCTGTATGTTGTTTTTTCTGCCACATGCTTCTGTATCTATGGTTTTTCTGTTTCGGTTTATATTTGGTTGTCATGTTATGTTATCTTATCAAATATCGCATTCCTAGTTTTAGGTCACCATCTTTTCTCAATGATAGTGAGTTATAGTTTATACTTTCCCCTAAATCTCATTACAACTTGAAAATAGGTTAGCAACAATTTTCAGAAAATTTTTATCAGAAAATGTGAAACTCAAAGCTAGCCAAACTTATATCAGTCTCAACTATTTTATTTACTCTTACCACTGAAAATAGATTTTGTTTCAAGATCATTTTCCCCGCAGATGTCCCCAGAAATTGCTCACAAAATGAGCTCCAACAGATCTTTGAATTATGATACAATTACAATGCCATTCAGCAACTAAAATTCAAGAATCTGCTAAGAAATACACAAATGCACAGAACATTATGAAGCTAGTCCAACATGCATAAGAAGACAGCTAGCTCACTCCTTATCCTTTCTATGCACAACAGATAAAGCATTAAAGTTCTGATATTGCAACGCAGTTTCAATGAGAATCTGCCATAACTGACCTATACTCAGCAAATAATTAGCAAACACCACCTTAATGGGCTTAGACATATCCTAACTTCTGAGCACTTAGATGGCAAGAAATGTCCGGTTGTTTAAAATAGCATAACGGCATAACCTGTGATTTTCTTCTCCAAACGACCAAAGCCAGTCTGCGAGAAGATTCTAATCATTCTACCAAGAAAAGAATTCCTCTTCTGAGAAGATAGTGACATTGTCTAGCACCATGTTCCAAGAGGAGAGGAAAAGGGGATGAGGTGCCAAGCAAGATGCAGACTTTCCAAATCTTCAGAACTTCCAAAGCGATATGATATCAGACTCTATAGAGATTCAAAGGAAAAGCAAATATGCTAACATAGGTCTAGCTATTCTAGAACTCAATTTCAGACACTTCTATCATCATATATTAATGCAGCAATAATATAAAACACTATACATGAACTTCTTAACATATTATTTTTAAACAACAATCTTTTAATTGTTCGAATGTGAAACTCCAAAATGATACGTTTAAGATCCTACATAAAATAATATATATTGATATGGCATCTATGTCATTAGTATTCTTGAATGATTTGATTTTGTCTGACCATTTTTCAGTTGGGACAAGGATTGACAGTCATGGTTAGGTCTTTGTAAGTTTGAACCTAAACTGGTACATATTTGGTCTGACTGAAACCAAATCTGAGCTTTCAAACCACAACAAGTTTCATATAGAGACACAGAGAATAGTGTCGCTGTACGATAGCATTTCAACACATACAAATCATGAAAGTGGACCCTAATAGAACACGCATTAGATGCATTCAAGTTGTTGGTAAACAATTACATCAACCATATTATCTCATTAATCCCGATATTTTGCACATTCATTAATTATATAGTATGCAGGAAGAATGGTCAAAGGGCCAATCCACCAAAGAATCTTCTCCATTGAAAAAAAAAGCCAGGGTGTGAGAAAGCAAGTCAACTATTGTAATGTGCACAAATTGAAGGTATAGGCCAGCTAGGATATGTTAATGGAGTCTCAATTAAGCAAAAGAAAAAAACCAATTATTACAACATTGTAATACAGATAACACTTATGAGAAGTGAAAACTTTCCTAGAATGACCATAATTTTGGTCTGGGCCAAAGAGGACGAGCACTAAGTAAAAAAAAGAACCAATCTGCTACTAACATGAGCATGTTTAAGGACAGAATTTTCATATAAAATGTCCTCCACTTTAGTCTAGAGAAGAGGCAAAGAAACTCTTCTCATCTTTAATTATTTCTTAACAAAATGAGGCTAGACCAAACTTCTAGAGACTATTAAAAAGCAAAATGTAAACCATTTAAAAGACATTAAAACGAGCAAAGCTAAAGAAACCATAAAGAAAGCCTCCATGTCAAATATGAAACCTAATATGAACCTATGATTACTTATCATGTCAAGCCAATTTCAAATACATATCCACACTGTTCTAAGCTAATATTTGTTCAACCCTTTCAACCAAAAATCCCCATCGACCAGATTCTGTGAAGTATGTTCGCTTTGTAGATATCTTAAATTCTTAATGAGATAGTTGCTGCCACAATTACTTGGCTTTCTTCTCATTTATTTTAAATTACATAACATTACAGCAACTTAATGGTTTTAGAAGCAAAGAAGAAGTAACATTATTCTTGCATATTAGCCATTAAGCCTTGTTCCTTACAGAAGGAGTAACTTTAGGATAATCCACTAAAATTTGGACATGTAATATAATCAATTTTTTAACCTAATGTCAATCCTTTGGAATTGGTATAAGTCATACAGACGACATCTCAGGACAACAAAGGGGCTTTGTGGCTTGAGATTAAACCTAGATGGCTACACCTCTCTGCTTGATTCATGTTCATGTAATCAAGTAGCAATCCTCCAAGTTAGAACAAGTCTCTGCAAAAGGAAGAAAACAAGGGGCTTACAATTCTCTCTAATGTCCAACTTATAAAACAAAGGCTGAAATGGAATGTGATCCCCAATTTTCCACTGATATCCATATCCATCCATCTCCATCTATATATATATATATATCATATATGCCACACCAAGATAAGATGAAAGTTCAGCTTCAAAGAAATGGCAGATTTAGAAAGCTAGCAATCATGAAAAAGAAATATTTCTCAAATTTCATCTCCCACACCATGATATGATGCAATTGTGGCTTCAGCATAGGTGAACATGGTGACCTAGAAGTCATATATTGCCCAAAAATATTGACAACAGTATGGAACTCCAGCTACTTGCAGGAGGATGGAAAATCAGTGGCACAAAATCTGCCTGGTTTTTTTGTAAAAAAAAAAAAAAATCCTTCATGCCTACTTTCTATTAAAGGGTACTTACAGACAAACAATTTATTGTCATCTTCTTTAATTTGAAAAACTCATAGAACCTAGTGGCTATTTTTTGCAGCAATTATTAATTCATAAAAAGAAATGTTATTTAGTTGTGTTGAGAACTTCAAAGATGATTCCAAGATAAACAAACCAAGTCACGTCAACTTCAGTTGATGACCGTTACTAAAAAAAAAAAAAATTAAAAGGTGAGAACTTATATAGATGGATTAATTCACTTGAAACATGGAAGGACAAAATGAAACCTGAGCTGAAGCCCCGCCAAGCTCAACTATTCCAGACTTTTATAGATCACTTTCTAAAATACCCAAGGCATAATTTGCAGCAGCCTTTGCAGAAATGCCTTCATCAGAGCCTGTAACAATATTCTCATGCACTGTTAGGTTTGCCTTCCAATAGAATGTTAACTTTCTATCTACAAACCCATAGAAATATCAGTCGTTAATACAAATTGAGCAACAAAAAGATAGATAGCAGACTAACGCTAAAAAGCAACTACAATTCATGTGAATAAAGGATAGTGAACTTATGAAGGTGATTGAGGCAGCAGATTCAATATATGGAAGGTTGGTGTTATTGAGTTTTGCTTACATTGATTGGGAGGCTACATCAAAGGTTAGGATCATGAAGTTTCAGCTGAACTTTGAAACCAATACTTAAACATTTTGGTTTTCTCAGAGCTAACTTGAAATAGTGGTTGGTCTTAGAGTGTCAACTGATATTGTCTAGCCCAAATTTGATTTAAAATTCAAATATATCTATATGGGCTATTTATGTCTCTTTGGTCATATCTTCAATGTTCTCAGATGCTTTTTCTTAAAATTTAAGCTGAGTATAGAAGTTTTGCTATTTTGAAGTGTTGCGATATTAGATTCGCAAAGAAATCCTAAATCTCATTCAAAATATTCTTATGCATTAGAGAATAATTAGATTATGCACTGATATATAACAAACAGATTATGTGAAATGCAATTTAACTTATGATTTTTTGGTTATTTGAGCAAGAGATCACTTAAGCTGTATGCCTATTGATAAAAACAATTCAATAAATTTAAAGTGCTTAGTTACTTGACTCCTTTTCTTAAATCTTTCTAATGTTTCCATGATAGTTTACTATTTTTGATATTTCTAATTGTTTTGGCTGAAACTGCGGAAACTAAGTTTGAGCTGCCAAAACTGAAAATCATAGTGTGCTTCTGCCAAAACTGAAGCATAGCTCCAACGTTGATATGATGGTCTTTTGAAGAGTTTATCCTGCTTCATCCAAACAAGTTAATGGGTTGCTTACACCTCCAAGTACCTAAGAATGCGAGAGATAAGCTCAGGTACATGATAGCTCAAAAAGGAAACCATCAGCAATGGTTGAAATTTGAAACATCCCCAGCCAATGGAACAATGGGAATGACTTGGTCTCTCCCTGGTGTCATGAAACTACTTGAAGATGAATTTACACTCATTTCACTCTAGCTGCTACAACTTATAAGCACCACAAAACTCCAACGCACATAACTGCCCTTAGTAACTAAAGTAAACCTCCATCTGACAACCCATATACGATACTGACACAAGAATCTAAAGCACTTATCAATATACCTTAAAAGTAGAAACTCTGCCACCAAAATTCAAGACCCACAAAATCCCAATTTTTAAGAACTTCCAGCTGATCTAAAACAAAGTTGAAAAGGAACTGAGATGTCATCACCTGCCTGAGATCACAGTGGCGCAGTCATTCTGGAATTGAAAACTGGATGGCCTCAGAACCTTCCGCAAGACTTCAGTATCCTATCCACAACTCCCAACGTCAAGCAAACGCAAAGCCTGCTGTCGCCATGAGCCTAACCCCCCATACCCTCCCCACACCACACACACAAAAACCGATCTCCACTTCTCCCCACACCACACACACAAAAACCGATCTCCACTTCCAATCTACAGCAGCTCCACCCGCGACCTCCCGGGACCTCAGGATCCCTCGAGCAAGCCGAAAGCCCGCGGTCTTACCTTCATGGATGCCATCACATCAACATCGAGTTCCGGCATCGCCCCTCACCCGATGATATACCCGGAGACATGGATCCTAGTCCCGGTACTCCGGCCATCTATACTAATCCGAAATTTCGTAGAGCCGGAGCTCTTTGAGATGAGGAAGAGGCAGCGAGCATGGCCGCGAGGAAGAGCTGGAGGCCGGCAAGGTGGTTCTTGAGGACCAGGGAAGAGATCCGGGAGGCTAACGAGACGCGGGCTTTCGGTTGGGTTTTGGGCGGGGGGTTGCCGGCATGGACTTCTTGTTGGGTTTGGCCTCCTCGCC
Source organism: Elaeis oleifera (assembly GCA_000441515.1). NCBI lineage: Eukaryota > Viridiplantae > Streptophyta > Magnoliopsida > Arecales > Arecaceae > Elaeis > Elaeis oleifera. The sequence continues at coordinate 1,076,247 of KE504744.1, forward strand.
ATGCGCCGATTCGCTGGCGGGAGAAGAGATGGAAAGAGTGAGGGAGAATCTTGGGGTTTCCAGGTTTATACGGGGGCCGGGATAGATGGTTTCGGGGTGCCGGCAACACCAGATTCGAAGACGTGGGCATCGGAGATGGCCCCCGAAGGAGTGAAAAATCTTTACTGTTTTCATTTAATGGCCTCCTCCTCCTCCTCTTCTTCTTCTTTTTCGCACTAAACTATCATTCAAAGATTTGAACGTTTACGTGATGTTCTTTTTAGGACATTAACTCTTCGAAATATTAAAAAAATATTTTTAAAAAAATTAATAAAATAAATTTTAACGGTATTAAAATTGTTAACAGAACAGGCGACGTAGCATCTGGATTATGTTTCTTGTATTTGATATCGCATAGCTTAAGTTATTACTCATAAAAAAAAAAAAAATTATTATAAAGAAGGGTGCAAACTCAGGATTGGGGTTTTGAGAGTGTTGAGAAAAAATCTCAAATTAGAGTTCTTCTATTTTTTTCATCACGAGGGATGATAGATTTCGTCGAATTGAAAAATTCTTCTAATCTTCATTAGGCACAAGTGCTGGGCTCATGGATGAGACTTATGCATCTGAAGAATCAACTAATATTACTGATGGGCAGAAGATTTGCATGTGTGGGATGGTCGCAAGATGCTGAACAAGCTTCAAGCTATGGAGTGCAGGACAGGGATTTTATGGATGCCCAAATTTTTCGATATGCATTTTTCATAAAATACTTTTTTTGTTGTAGCCACTAATTTGGATTGAATCTAGTCATCTACAGCATGCAAATATTTTGAATAGATCGATCTTCCTCTTCCTGTACGAGTTAGAGAAATTATAATGAGGCATAGATTGAAGATTCTGAATATGAAAGATATAATTATAAGATTGCAGCAAGTTGGCAAAAAGAGGTGGTAAGGAGAAGGATCAAATTATGCTTCTTCCAATCTTGTAATCGATCAATTGAATAAAAATGAAAGCAATCGGAATGCTAAACCAAAGAACAGCTACTTGATCTGCAGATTCAACTTGCAATAGAGAGAACAAGGAAAAGGACTTGTGGTCTACTTTGTGTGTTTTTTTGTGATAGTTCGTAGTTTATTGATATGGAATTTCATATATAAGTGTTAGATGTTTGGTCAGATTGGCTTTTATACTCAAATATATTTTCAATCAATAAATTATAAGATCTTGCTAAAATGGATGTTGTCTATCTGCTGCAATGTTCTTTACATATATTTCTCATTAGTGAAGCAGAGTTATTGAGATTAATATATAAGAAGTCATGTATCAAGGTTTGAAAGCCATTTTCATTAAATTATAAAAGTTCAATAATTCTGTAAAAGTTATTAGTTACAAGTAGCCAAACTGCACCAATTGGCATGGTAAGCTTCAGTAACTATTACAAAATGAGATTAAAACTGCATCAGTTGGTACGTAAGTTCAGTAACTATTACAAAAGGAGACCAAAAGGGCAATAAACAAATTCAATCTCTTCCAAACTCTAGTCTTGATGCTGTCTCATATCCTTGACTGCCAAATAAAGTAGCCTGCTAAGTGACATCACTTGTGGTTGGAGTTGAATGCATGGCTGGTTCGCTGATTAGAATAGTTGTATCAAAGTTAAGACCAACTTGCATTGACAAAAGAATGAAACAATTAAAATCTACTGCAATCCAGTGCATGTTGATATGGAATTGAAAGGCTTATCATGTTCATATATAGGTATTCTCAGTTCTCTCTGAGACATATATCCCAGGCCCTTTCAAAACATGCTCCATAATATCAGCAGTTGTAGTCCTGACACCTCTCCTCCCTCTCCCTTGAGCACTTCCACCTATATTGCCTTTACTAGTTTTAGTCCTAACATCATTTGATCCAACAAACTGCCAAAAGAACATACAAAGGTGAGTGCATTGTGTAAGAAATTTATTTAATATAAATATGAAATTCATTATACCTCATCAATGTCTGGTTGATGCTCATTGGTGTTATCCTTATGTAGACATCCAGTTCTATTATAGCCCGCTTCATGGCAAAGACCATAATGAATCACAACTCCTATTTTAGGAAGCTTGTATCGATTTGTTGGTTCGTCATGACCTCTCTTTCTTCTCAACTTTGGCCTTCCAGGTGGCCTCCTGTATGTTGGTGGTTTGACAGGCTCAAGAAGATGTGTTGGCCAAAATTTTTTAATCTGGTAGGATGAATTGTCATGCTATATGCTTGCAAATATCTATCATTGGTGAAGAAGTCAGACACACATCTTTCTGGCTGTCCATTCATTGCATAAATTGCTGACATAGCATGACAGCAAGGAATTTCAGTCAAGTCCCACCTCCTACAACTGCAAGATCTAGCTATAATATCCACTACATGCTTGTCCAAACCATGTTCGATCCTAAACTCATATTCTCCAGCTCGTATACTTCTACAATTTTTACTTAAACTCTTCTTTCCGTTCAATATCCTGTAAATTTTAGGATATATATCCCTATGCCAGCTATTACCAAGATCTCTTTTCTCATGAATTCGATGCATTATATTCTTACTTATATCATCTAGCATAGACACAATCTTTTTGGACCTAGCATCTAAATAAACTATTAAAAGTCTCCACCAAATTGTTGTAGACTATGTCACATTTGCAATGAGTTGAAAAGAAAGCTCTACACCAGTGTCTAGGATCTCTCTTTAGGAGCTCTTCTACTGCTTCATTAGACAATTCCCTCAATTTGACCACAGCCAGTTGAAAGTTAGGCTCAGTTGATACTTTAGCTATAGTCCAGAATGCCCTTTTATATGTAAGCCCCTTGAATCCATCTGACTGCCAGTTTGCATGTATATGTCTTGCACAAAACCTATGCTCAGCACTTGAAACAAGTTCTGCAATACTTGGGATAAGGCCCTGTTTCAACAAAAGATAATGCATTAGCCTTAAATTAATTACAATAGCAGAAATAAAATACATTGGTACATATCCAATCTTTTGTTTGTCTGAGATCCAAATCCAATTATTTTTTCTTGTGGACCAATATCTCCAAGTAACCTCTCCAAGAACCAAGTCCAGCTGTCTTTGATTTCTCCTTCAGCTACACACCATACTATAAGGAATATTTAGTTGTTCCCATCCCAACCAACTACAGAAAGAAGCACCCCATGTACAGGATATTTCAAATGGCACCCATCATGTCCTATTATTGGTCTGTGCCCTCTCTTAAAATCTTCTCTGCATACTTCATAGCAAATGTAGAATCTTTAAAATCTATTCTCATTCTGATCAGTCTTTATGAAGAACTACTGTTAGGATTTTTTATCCTAACTCACATGCATAATCCGTCACCAACTCATACTGCTGCTGAAATGATCCATAAATAGTTTGCATTGCCTTCTGCTTTGCTCTAAAAGCTTGTCCTCTTGACATCTTAATGCCCCATTCTTTTACAATCATCAACAATACTTTCACAGTCTTATCTGGGTTATCAATGAGGTCATCTTTGATCTCCTTTGAAATCCAATTAGCATTAGCATGTGTTATCTTCTCATTTGACTCACATTCATGCACATCAATCAATGACTTCACAGAAATATTCTTCCTCCCTTTTTCTGTCAAGTTGCATTTATATAAAAGGACACCCTTCCTTACATTCAACAGTACCATCTCAGCATGATTTTCATGAATCTTAACTCGAATCCATTTGCAACTTCATAGCATGTAACAGCATGTTTGAAAGCTTCTGCATCAGTGAATTGCATTCCTAATTCAAACTTAATGTCTGTCCATTCTGTTTTTGTATTGAAAAGCTTATCAGTTTTTCTCCTACCATCATTCTCATTCTCACTATCTTCATCGCTACTTGAGTCCAAGGTAGGTAGATCACCCTCGCTGTCCTCATAATCTGATTGATACCTCTCCTTTGTAGATGGACTTGCAGTATTGTTGAATCTCCATCCTTCTCCTTTAACACTCTCATCTTAGTGCCTTTGTAGCTACTGTTGAACCTTACTAATCCTAATTCTTCTCCCCAATGAATCTCTACAATATGTTTTTAGTCATTTGATTCACCTTCCTCCTGGTTACCATGTTGTTCATGGTTCTCATCATCTTGGTTACCAACCCCAGTGTCTCTTTCAGAATTAGTGGAATTTATTTGACTGCACTCCACCCTATGTCCCTCCATATCATGCCTTACATGCCCTGCATCTTCTTAATGTATCTCTGGTTCTGTCACATTAATTGGCATATCATCAATTGCCCTCCCTCCCACATCTCCTTCTTCCACCCTATGCTCCACATATAGTTGAATAACATCATCAGCATGCACATTGACCATATAAAGCACATCTGCGTCATTCTTTAAAATATTAAGGCCATGAGTTAGTGCGCCCCAAGGAATGGTATAGTGTACATCCTTAACATTATAATACTGAAGATCATTATTGATTGTACTAATTATCTCTGGATATGATATATAATCAAGATCTATGGCTACCAAATCCTCTCTACCCCATCATAAAATCTCAGATTGTTCTTGGTAGTAAATCTCCCTCCATGATGGAAGTTTAACTCTATTTTATTATCAGTTATCATTTTTGAAATAATAAAATAAATGATAATCTCATCACTTAATAAAAATCTGACAAACGTGTCCTAAACTCTCTTATAAAATAGATCCCTAGATTTTTTCGATGAAATATTAACCTAAAATTATAATCAAAAATCAATTATTCTCACCAAAATCAAAAATCAAAAATCAAAAATTTCAATTTTAGTTCTCACCGGTCGAAGAACGCCGCTCCAAATTCACCAACCATCAGATACCCTCTCAAGCTTTTGTCGATCTTCCGAGAATGAGATCGATTTCATCTGGATTTGTTGGGGTTTCTATGTAGAGATGAAGATAGAAACTTTAGCATCCATTCGAGCACAACATCTGTGTTTTCCCTCCTTATCATTTCATCTCCAAGCCCTTTTCTCTCCCTTTTTTTCTATTTTTTGTCTTTTTTTATTTTGCTACGTCAGATGGAGTGATGCCACATCAGATTTAATGGATTCATATGCAAGTCACGTGACCCATTCTGTTAACATCCTCTAATAGTGTTAGCTCTCATTGTTATCTAAAAATTTGTTAAAAGAGTTTGTTCTTATTTGGGATCTCAAATAGTTAATGTCCTATGGTGAACATTACCTAAAAGTTCAGATCCTGAAATGATAGTTTAGCTTTTTTTTTTTGGTGGTTACAAGTGGACTTCTAGTGTGAGTGCAGTCAACATAATAATAATAATAATAATAATAATAATAAATATAAGATATCCTGTAGGGTCCATAAGCAAGCATCGCTCTGATGTCAGATCCAATCTCTGATATATTCGGCAATAAAGGATGCAACACAATCTACTACACTGTTCGTCTTTGAAATAAACGTCGGGATGAAATGACAAAGGGATCTCCACATATCATAGAGGAGCAGATGAGCTTTCAGATACTTCGTCTCGTTCTGGATCTAGCCGATGACTATGATGGAGTCACTCTCAATGAAAATCTTCTCCATCTCCTGCCTCATGCAGATGATACTCATCCAAGTAGCATGAAGCTCTGCTCTTGGGATGGAAGGTTGAAAAAGATATGAGCCCTCCACAGTCGACAACCTGGCATTCAGACATCGAATGATATAGCCTGAACCATCTTTAACATCCCTAACATTGCCATCGAAGTTGGCCTTAAGAAATTCTGAAGGAGAGGGCTCCTAGAAAATCAAAAAAAATTTCAAGTTACTACAAGAGCAGCAAGGGAGTCCTAGAAACTCAGGATGTCAAAGGACGAGCCAATAATATCAAAATAACTATACTCTGCAGCTAAGCAACAGAATTCCTCCAGCACCCGATGTGCAGGCATAATCTCGATTTTGAAAATTAAGCTGCTCCTAAAAGGTCAGATCTGATAGGTAATGTTGGGTATAAGATACCCCCAGCCGAAGTTCGTATCTGGAGTGACCCTCCGGGACTCTTTCGGCTTCCGACCCTGGGCGACACATTTTCGGACTTCTCCGACGGCCAAGCTTCTGCAATGTTTCCGAATTCTACTGACGGATAAACTCCCACGATGCCTGCTACAGGTGTCGACCAAACTCCTTCGACGGATGAACTCCTACCACACCCTCCGGACTTCTCCAACGATAAACTTCTTCAGTCATCTATCAGGCTGCTCCGAATGCTCTCCAGGCTTCATTATCAGCCAACCTTCTACTCTGATCAACCGTTCTCCGGACCTCTTCCAGATCTTTTTCAGTCGCATTCGACTCCAGTCCGAACTTCCTTCAGAGCTTCGTCATCGGCCGAATTTTCCCAATGGTAGATCTCTACGACGGTTGGATTCCCTCCAAGTTCCTACGGCGGTCGACCGCCTTCAAGACTTCCTCCGAACTCCTACGGGAGCCGGATCTCTGCCCCGAACTCCTATTGCAGGTAAACCTCATCCGAGCTCCTACGAGAGCCGGACCTCTGCTCCGAATTCTCATTGCAGGTACGCTTCGTCCGACCTTTTGCAAGCAGCCTACCCTGAACTTCTAGTACAAGCGGCATGCCCCAAATTTCTACCATGAGCGGCCTACCCCAAGCTCCTACGGGAGCCAGACGATCTACTCCGAGCTCCTACTACAGACGATCTACTCCGAGCTCCTACTACAAGCGATCTACTCCGAATTTCTATTACGAGCGGTCCACGTCGGATCTCTACTATAAGCCTCCATCCGAGCTTCTTCTATAAACAAATTTCCTCCGGACTCCTATTGCAGGTGGACCTCAACCGGGCTTCGTCAATAAGCGGTCCTATCCGAACTTCTACGAAAGCCAAGCTCCGACCGAACTCCTGTAGTGGATAGATTCCTGGCGAACTTCTACAACAGACGAACAATCTCCTGCAGACGAACTTCTACGGTGACCGACTGCCTCCAGTGTTTTCTGTACATTTTCAGCCGCCGACTTTCAGCAGCGTCGGTATCAGCCGACCTTCGATGGCTCCAACCGAACTTCAACAGTGTTCTACAGGCTCCTCCTGCGGACGGACTTCTGCGACACCTTCCGAATTCAGCCATCGGTCGACCTTCCACCAGACTCCTCATATAAGCAGATCTCCCCAGCAGACAGCCTTCAAATAAGTTCCTACGTCAGGCCAACCCAGCCGGACTTCATCAACGAGAAGTCCCCGCCCGAGCTTCTACGGCAAAATGATTTCAGCCTGCAGCGCCGACACCTAAGGCACCTGTTGACAGCGGACTCGTCAGCAACCTCGAAAACATCCGAGCTCTCCTCAGACAGAGAGCTACCCCGCTCCACCAGACATCCCTACCGAGCTTAGGCCGACAGGCCTGGACTCCCTGGCAGGCCATAATAATGGCCACGACTCTGCTCCACTTCCTGTAACGGATCCCATGCGGCTCCATCATGCTCTGGCAAGTCACGACAACGGACACCACTCCACTCTCCGCAACAGGCTCCACGTGGCAGACCACGGTGGTAGCCACGACCCCATTCCACTACTCTCCGTAACAAACCACTCATGGCCCTGAGCGGCCCACCACCATACGGTTGCGGACGTCGCTATCAATCTGTTACGCCCTCCGCCTATAAAAAGGGATCCCCAGATACGTTATTCTCTAAGCTCTAATTCCTATCTCAAAACTCTGCTAAAATTTTCGTTCGAGCACTCCATTCTTGTTGAGGCAGAGAACTGACTTGAGCGTCGGAGGGTCTTGCCGGAGCAACCCAACTCTGGTTTAGACTTCCCTTGCAGGTCCCGACGGCGACCGCGACTCCCTCGACT
>KE504744.1:1111701-1124944 GCA_000441515.1 Elaeis oleifera
CTCGCTCCCGTAGGAGCTCGGCACAAAATGGGCCGGCTCCCGTAGGAGTCCGGGTGGCTCCGTTCGCTCCCGTAGGAGCTCGGATGAGGTCTGGCACTGGCAGCGACCTGTTGTTGGGGAGGTTCGACCGTTGACAAAACCTGAAAGGAGTTCAGCCTGACACTGGTCACTGTAGGAGATTGGTCGATAACGGAGCTCGGTGGGCACTGTAGAAGGTGGGCAGAAACAGAGCCCTGGGGGCACCTGGAGCAATCTGACTAGCGCCTGCGGGATCCATCTTCAGGAAGTCTGGATGGGTGCCACTTGTCGAGAACTTCGGCTGAGGGCATTTTATACCCAACAAATAGGTTAAGTGAATTTTTAATAGATTAAACATGTTAATTAGGTTGAATTAAATAGGACATAAAGAGGTTAAGTAGATTTTAAACAAATTAAATAGGTCATAAACAAATTAAATAGATTGCATGAATTATTTGATTCAATCTGAATATTAAATAGATTAAATAGTTCAAATATTAGAAATTCAAATCTAATCAAAATATTAAATAAGTTATATGGATTGATATATTTATGATTCAAACTTGTTTAGTCCAAATCCAAATTATTTATACCGGATTGAATAAAGGCAGATTGACGGGTCATGTCATACTTTGGTAGCCTTAAAGATAATCCATCTTTTAAGTAACCATCTAATAGCCATCAAAATCTATCCTTGGATGTGCTTGGGATCGGCAATAATAACTTAAAGCTTCTGACCACAAGCCCAATTCGTGTTTGATTTCTTCAAACATGTTTGTGCTTAGATTATTCCGGGTTAGGCTTATCGGTTTGTTTGGGCCCTAAAAGAGACCAATCCGTTCCCAGACGTCCCAGTGGCTTAATCATATGCAAGGTGGAGAAATTGTTTGTGCACCATGTGCGAAACGCACGCACCGTGCGTGATGGTTGGCTCACGTGCGGAATTAGACCACGGTGTGAAATTTTTTGTTTTATCCGATTCTGCTCGTGAGTCAATCACCATGTGCGATGGACAAAGAATCCCTCATGCAAGGTGATCTAACAACTTTCCAGAAAAATGAGTGCAAATCCAATGAAATAAAGTACTATATTATTATGTACCCAAAAAACAGCTATATTTTTATTGCGGCCAATCTCCTCGTCGTCTGGTCGTCGGAAACGAGCACCTGCAAGGAAAGTCCACATTGACCGGAGATGCCTCTGACGGAGACCCTCCGACAGTCAAGTCAGAGAGGAGACTAGACAACAGTAGAGAGGAATCAGGGGACTCAGCGATGGAGAGAGGAAGAGAAATTTCTCCAGCCCTTACCGTAAGCTGTTGCCTTACTCCGTTTTATAGTAGGAGGCGGTATGGTCCTGCCGTCGATGATGTAGACAACTGGAGAGTTGTCAAATCGTCGGGGGTTGTCATGTCGTTGATGGGCTGACAGGTCCTTGGAATTAATTCATGTCCTTGGGAGGATGGTGCCCCAGGTCCCTGGCAGGACAACGCTCCCTGACGGTCGTACAGCATGTCCTTGGCAGGATGCAGCCCATGCCGGCCGTTCGGCATTTGGGAGGGCTGGCCGACTATACGTCGGGGTTTGGACGTCGGGTGGTGACTCGGGAGCGCAGTCGGCGCTTAGAAGGGCCTGTAGAAGTCGGACGTCGGCTGTCCCACCCGACAGGGAGTCGGTGATGCAGGTTCGGTTTCTCAGGTGGTCGGAGGCAATGTTGGCCTGTTCGGCCGACACACTCGGACCGGACATCGTCGGTAGTCATGGTCGGTGTCGCCCGTCGTCGGATGGGTGAAGTCGGTCGTCGATGAGTCGGCGTCGGGGTCTGTTGGTGAGTTGGCGTCGGTGAGTCAGCGTCGGGTCAGTCGGTATATCCCAATAGTTGCCCCCCCACTCCTGAGTCTGATGTCCTGTCGGCCCGTATTTCCACTCGGGTGGGGCATCGGGCGAAAGGAGTGGATCTTCGTCGTGTCACGTCCTGATCCTGTCGATCTCACCAGCGGATGATCCAGACAATCCGGTGTCAGACGATTAGGTATCAGACGATCCGGTGTCAGACGATTCGGTGTCACGCATCTCCTAGGGAACGCAAACCGCCATCAGGCGTTCCCTTGGGAGCGCGGACCGCCGTCAGGCGTCCCATCGGGAACGCGGACCGCCGTCTGTGAATTAATCCTGAGGCACGGTTCTTCCACCACATGTTGGGAGATCGTTGGGCCGGAGTCGTTCGCGTGAATGGAGGCGACGTGGCTCGATCTGGGGCAGGTGCGTCGAATCGTCGGGCCGAGGGAAGGCCCAGATGCTGCCACGTGTCAATCATCCGGGAGATCCTCGTCGGGCGCGCTCTCATCCCGACCGTCGAGGGGCTCTATATATACAGGGTCACTTGTATCCGAAACCTTATTTTTTACAGTTCTGCTGCAGAGACTCTGTCCGAGCGATCCCCCTCGTCCCAGGTAGTTGTCCCTGCTCCCATTCTCGAAAAGTTTCTTTGAGACTTTTGTCTCCTTTCGTTTCTTTCTCACTTCCTTTGGATTCCTTTTTCTTCTTCTTCTTCTTCTCGGTTCTAGCGTTATGGCCAGAACCTCTCCTCGGGAAGATCAGTCGGAAAATTCGACTGACGATCTTCGGTCGACCCCGGAGGTGGAGGTCTCTTCACTTTCGGAGCCGAATGTCGATCGGCTCCGGAATCAGTACAGTATTCTGGAGCAGTTTCGGCTCTTCACCCCTGGGGTCGGGGTCGGGTTAACTACCCGCCCGCGGGCCAGGTGGCATTCTATGTCGAGGACCTCCGGGCCGATCTTCGTCTTCCGATTCCGGAGTTCGTCCGAAATATTCTGGATTATTACGGATTTTATCCAATGCAACTGGCGCCGAACTCAGTTTGGCTAATAATCAGTTTTACTCTGCTGTGTCGGCTTTTGCCGACCAATTCACGAATTTCTCTCTTTCGGGCGTTCTTCGTCCTCCGACCCTACCCCAAAGCCCGAGGGTGGTGGTTTTCAATCTTAGGAAGAGTCTCTCCTTCATCACTGGTCTTCCATCATCCATTAATGGGTGGAAGAACCAGTTCTTCTTTGTTCCTCTTCCTCTCCTTGGGGGTTCCCTTTCCGCTGGGGCGAGCCTCTGACTTGGCCGAATGAGAACAGCCGAGTGGAGGCGGACGATTGGGAGGACTTCTACCGACTCAAAGACATGTCGGTACCGAAGCAGAGAGATCTTGTTACCGAACAAGCTCTTTATGACGCCGGCCTGAGCCTGATCCCCCGTCTAGGTACTGTCCGATCCGTCGGTTGTCCTTTAGATTTTCATTTGCCTCCGAACTTTTAGTAATTCTTCTGTGGAAATTGTAGGTACGTCGTCGAGGATGAGACCGACGGACGTCGAGATTAGATAATATGCGGCAAGGAAGAGGCCGACGTCCGGGTCGGGCCTTCACGCCCGCCAAAAGGCCCCAAACGTTGCCCCGACCGTCGCCACGTCGGCGGCCGAGCAGTCGGAGCCAGTCATCGCACTGTCGGCGCTGGCAGTGTTACCAGAGGAGCAGCCGACGAAGGGCATGGCCGAGGAAGCGTCGGCAGCTTCGCTAGTGGAGGAAGCCCGGGGTGATGCTCGGGAGCCCGAACGTCCTTCGGCGGCTCCCGTTGCGGCTTCGGGGGAGCTCAATTAAGTTTGAGCTTCCCTCCTTCCCTGACCTACGGGCCTGGGCGGCCGATCGGGAAAGGCCCCGATGGCCCTCGCGGACGACACAAGGTCGGGGGATTGTGCCATGTCGTCCGACTTCCAGGTCCCCGAGGGAGCATCGGCCCTGGCCAACCACGACTTGGCCAGGAGACTGTGTCAGGCGACCCTCCTTCTGGCCGACCGGGAGGTTCTGAAGACTCGGCCGATGACTGAGATGCTGTCTTCTTTTACCCGATCATGATCGAGGTAAGTTCTGCCTTGCCTTCTTTCTTCGTCGCTGTCTTTACTATTTTGCCTTTCTGACGGTTGACTTTTGTTTGCAGCTAATTTACACCATGTTCGAATCGGAGGCCGGATACTGGAGGTTCGGGAACGTTCGGGCGGCTTGGAAGGACAAGGCAGAGATCGTCGAGGCTGAGAAGGCGGTATTGGTCGAGCAGCTGAAACTGTCGACCGATCGGGAGGCGAGGCTTGAAGATGAGATCTCTCGCCTTACCGACGATTTGGCTACCTCAGGGGCCGAACTTAAGTCGGCCCGCGAGGAAGCCAAACGTAAAGGTCGCACCGCTCACCGACTGCGGCGCGAGCGGGATGGCATCGTCGCCGAGCTCGAGGCTGAGCGCGAGTAGCTTCGAGTTAGCCTGGAGAATCTCGCTAAGGCCGAGGAGAATTTATCCACCGCCCAAGCTGACGCAGACATAGCGAAGGCGGAGGTGGAGTCGGCGAAGGAGGCGCTGGGTCGGGCGGTGGAAGACTTCCGCGGCTCCGACAAATATCGGGAGGAGCTCCTGGAAAGCGATTTCGCCTCGTACCGGATGGGGTACGAGGACGCTCGGGATGTAGTCCAGGCTCTGTATCCGGAGCTTGACCTCGACGGCATTGTTCCCCAAGGTCGGAGGCCAAGCTACAGAAGAAGTGGCCGACCCATCGTCGGGAGACCGTACTGCCGTGGAGGAAGCCGTCTCGGAGTAAGTCGCCGAAGGTGAGGCGGTCCCGACCTCCGATCCTACGCCGACCCGAGTGGACATGCCGACTGCCCTCGAGCTTCTCCCGATTGAAGAGGTTGACTCCGACGAGTAATCGGAGTTTCGTTGTTTTTGTTTGTTTCATATACTTGTAATCGGGCTTCGACCCAATTTTGTACATTTATTTTACACTTGAATGAGATCGAAAACCTTTCAGCTTTCTTCCTTATGTATTTGGAATGTATTTGTAATGTAATGCTTCGCCGAAATGCCCTCGAGCGCATAAGTCGTAGGTCCGACGAACCTCATTGGGGCGTTCGGTAGGATCCTGAGTAGTTAGCCGAGATGGTCGGTAGCGCGTGCCACGGTAAAGGCAGAGCGAGCTCCGATTATAAATCGATCGTTCTGACGGTCGTAGGATCTGATGGTCGAGGATCTAAGTCGAATATCCGTCACCTGGACATGAGTCGGGCGTGTCCGTCGAGTCGAAGGTCTAAGTCGAGCGTCCGGACTTAGCTCGATGACCCGATCATCTCGTAGCATCTGATAGTCGAATAGCATCCGACGTATTCAGTCAGAAAATGATGATAAGTTGAGTTTCCATTGCCCGGACCTCGGTCGGGTGCATACGTCGCGACATGTGATAAAAGGTGGTAAGCCGAATATCCTTCGACCGGTCGTGACTTGGTCGGTATACCGCGAACGCGACATTGGTCGCATTGGCGTTCTGCCTTTCTTGACTGGAGCCAAGTCGGCAAGTTAGCCAATCGTCTTACTCGAGAGTCGACTGTGGAAGGAGTGTAGCTCCCATCATCGTAGATGTGTCGGTCCTCGCAAGAGTCCGACGCGTCGTTGGCGATCGGGCCGTAGATTCTCAACAAAATGCTGGGCCCAAGTCGGGGCGTCGGGGCTCGTACTACTGACGAGCGCCGACCCGCAGTTGAAGAGTCGAGATTCTAGACTCCGGAGTTTTGAAGTCGAGTTTGTATTCCGAATAAGGACATATAGAGTTCACTGGTAGTACAATCTCAGATTGTCGGCATTCCAAGTTCAGAGAATGGCCGTTCCTTCCAGAGTCTCCAGTCGGTAGGCTCCTGGCCTGTAGGTGTCCGCTATCTTGTAGGGTCCTTCCCAGTTCAGGGATAATTTCTCTTGATCCAGAGGCTTCGAGACTTCCGCCTTCCTTAAGACCAGGTCTCCGGGTCGGAAAAACTTCGACTTAACCTTGGCATTGTAGTACCGGACCACTCTTTGTCGGTAGGAAGCCATGCAGAGTTGAGCCTCGCATCGAAGCTCGGGCAGGAGGTCCAAGTCGGCTCTCCGACACTCAGAGTTATCCGATTCACGGTACTGCTCGACTCTGGTCGACGGTAGCTCGATCTCCAGTGGGATCATTGCCTCTGTTCCGTAGGCCAAGTTGAAGGGAGATTCTTCGATCGAAACACGGAGTGTCGTTCGGTACGCCCACAGGACGGAGTGCAGTTCTTCAACCCAGAGGCCCTTGGCTTCGTTCAGTCGGGTCTTCAGTCCATGCAGAATGGTTTCGGTTGGTTACCTCAACCTTGCCGTTGGACTGTGGATGCCTGATCGAGGTCAGCCTGTGCGCGATGTGAAACCTCACACAGAACTCTCTGAAATTTCGATTATCGAATTGTCGTCCATTGTCGGTGATGATAGTGTGTGGTAGTCCGAACCTGAAGATGATAGACTTCTGGATGAAGTCTTCCATCTTCCACTCGGTGATTTGCGCCAGAGGTTCGGCTTCCACCCACTTAGTGAAGTAGTCGATTGCGACGACTATGAACTTCCTTTGGCCGGATACCGGAGGGAATGGTTCGAGTATGTCGATTCCCCACTGGGCGAAGGGCCACGGGGCAACAATTGGAGTCAGCTGGTTGGCGGGTCGGTATTGTATGTTGGCGTACCTTTGACATGGTCCGCATCTTCGAACCAACTCAGCTGCATCCTTCTTTATGGTGGGCCAATAGTAACCCTGCCGCAGGACCTTGTAGGCCAAGAATTTGCCCCAAAGTGATTACCGCAGATCCCTTCATGCACCTCCCTGAGTGCGTAGTCCGCGTCAGTCGGTCCCAGGCACCTCAGCAAGGAAAGAGAAAATGACCTTTTGTAGAGTCGGCTGTCTATCATTACATATTGGGAGGCCGTCCATCGGAGTCGTTTGGCTTTCACGGGATCTTCGGGGCTAGTTCCGTCGGTCAGATACTGGACGATCGGATCCATTCAGGTCGGCTCGATCGCCAGTTGCAGCACCTCCTCGATCTTGTCGACGCTCGATTGCTCGAGACTCTCTATGAGTGTCCGGCCCAAAGTATCGTAGTCGGATGTCGCAAGCCTGGAGAGTGCGTCGGTCGGAGCATTTTTCGCCCTGAAAATATGAGAGATCTCGAAGTACTTGAAATACGCTACGAGATCTCTTACTTTCTGGTGATATTTAGCCATGGTCGGATCCCGCGCTTCGAATTCACCTTTGACCTGCCCCACAATCAGCTGAGAGTCGGAGAAGACTTTGAGGCTGTCGATCCTGAGCTCCTTTGCCACCCCCAAGCCCGCGATGAGTGCTTCATATTCGGTTTGATTGTTGGAGGCCTTGAAGTCGAATCGGAGGGCGTGCTCGGTAACCACTCCCTCCGAGTTGGTGAGCAGGAACCCGGCCCCGCTCCCTCGAGCGTTGGAAGCTCCGTCGATGTGCAATACCCAGGTTGACTCGGGGTCATATTCGGAGGTCGCGGCCTCTTTGGAGCTCCCATCTTCCGATACTTGGTCGGTTGTCGGGCACTCCGTAATAAAGTCGGCTAGAACCTGGGCTTTCAGAGCAGATCACGATCGATACTGAATGTCGAACTCGCTTAGTCTCACCGTCTATTTCGCCAGTCGTCCTGATGTATCAGGGTGGTGCAGGATCGCTCTCAGGGGTTGGTCGGTGAGGACCACGATAGCGTGCGTCTGGAAGTACAGACGGAGTCGCTGTGCTGATACGATCAGGACGAATATCATTTTTTCTGCCTTCGAGTATCGAGTTTCAGCTTCGTGGAGCACTTTGCTGATGTAGTATATGGGCTGGTGAATTTGGCTCTCATTCTCTCGGACGAGCACCGAGCTAACCGCCTTTGGGGAGGTAGCCAAGTAAAGGTACAGCGTTTCTCCGACCTTCGATCTCACGAGTCGAGGCGGAGAAGTCAAATATTTCTTCAATTCCTCGAAGGCCTGCCGGCACTCGTCCGGCCAAGAGAAGTGCTTTGCTTGCCTCAGGGTTTTGAAGAACGGGAGGCATCTCTCGGCCGACCGAAAAATGAATCGACTGAGCGCGATGATCCTTCCGTTGAGTTGTTGCATCTCCTTTTTGGAGTCTGGATGCCACATGTCGATGATCACCTTAATCTTCTCGGGGTTGGCCTCGATTCCTCATTGGGAAACGAAGAACCCGAGGAACTTCTCCGAGGTTACTCCGAAGGTGCACTTAGTCGGGTTCAGCTTTATCCGATGTCGTCGTAGAGTGCGGAAGGTTTCTTCGAGATCTCGGACATGATCCGAAGTTTGCGCACTCTTCACCAGCATATCATCCACGTACACCTCCATGTTGCACCCGATTTGATCTTTGAAGACCTTATTGATGAGTCGCTGGTAGGTAGTTCCGGCATTCTTCAGACCGAAGGACATTACTTTGTAGCAGTAAAGGCCCTTGGCGATCATGAAAGCCGTATGCTCCTCGTCCTCGGGTGCCATCCGGATCTGGTTATATCCGACAAAGACGTCCATGAAGCTGAGCAGTCGATGGCCGAACATCGCGTCCACCAACTGATCGATCTTTGGAAGTGAAAAGCTGTCCTTCGGATAGGCCCAATTTAGGTCGGTGTAGTCGATGTAGATCCTCCATTTTCGTTGGCTTTTTTCACCATGACAACATTGGCGAGCTAGTCGGGATACGTGGTTTCTTTGATGAACCCCACCTCGAGTAGCTTGTCCACTTCTTCGTCGATGGCCTTCTGTCTCTCGGGAGCAAAGACTGCTTCTTCTATCTCACCGGCCTCATGCCAGGGTCGATGTTGAGTCGGTGGGTCATTGTCTCCGGAGGGATGCCGAACATATCCACTGCCGACCAAGTGAATACATCGGCATTGGCTTTCAACAGCTCTATGAGCTGCCGTCTCTCTGGGTCGGGCAATTACGATCCGACGCTGACCACCGTTCGGGATTCTTGTCATTGGGATGAAACCAACTGCTCGGTCGGTTCACCCCGTTCCTCCTCTTCTCGTTGATCCAGTTTGTCGATCGGCAGGGAATCCCTCGACGCATTGCTTTGAGTCACGATCTGGAAGCATCGCCGAGCGAGTTGTTGATCCCCGCGTATTTCTCCAACTCCGTTTCTAGTCGGAAACCGGATCAGCAGATGATATGTCGAGACTATCGCTCTGAGAGCGTTTAGTCCGGATCTTCCAAGTATGATGTTGTAGGCTGAAGACACTTGGACGACCGTGAAAGTTAGATGGACGGTGCTTTGTCGTGGTTCAGTTCCAGCTATCACAGGAAGGGTAATTTCTCCTTTCATTGCGACGGCATCTCCAGCGAAACCTACTAGGGGCATAGAGACTCTCTTGAGCCGATCAGTCGATAGTCGCATTCGGGAGAAGATCGAGCAGAACAAATATTGGTCGAACTTTCATTATCGACGAGAATTCTTTTACATCATAATTAGCTATTGTTGTCGACACAATAACAGCATCATCATGGGGAGTTTGGATTCTCCGAGCATCTTCATCTGTAAAGATGATTACATTATCCTGGCGCAGCTTTTTCGTCGACTCTCCTTCAGCAGTCGTCCCCCGATCCGCTCGTTTGGAGATTATGTTGATGACCCCGATCGTAAGTTGGTTGTTCGCCACCTCCTCAATCGGCTGGGGTCGTCGGTCGGGGACGGGTCGAGTCGGCGGGCTCCGTCAGAATTTTTCGAGATACCCTCGTCGTATGAGGGTCTCAATCTCATCCTTGAGCTGGATGCACTGCTCAGTGTTATGGCCGTAGCCCTGATGGAATCGGCAGTATTTTCGTCGGTCGATGTCCTTTGCCTTCAAAGACGGAGGCCGTCGCAGATATTCCTCTCCTTCGATCTCCATCAAGATCTGCACACGAGGAGCAGAAAGAGGAGTATAGGAGTCATACCTGCGATGCATCGGTCTCGGACTCCGCCGTCAGGGGGATCTCGGGCTCTACCGTCGGAGCGAGATCCGTTTGTCGGTCGGAGGCCCGCTAGGCTCGGCAGGGGCCCGACCTTTCCTTTGCTTCTCCTTCGAGCCCTTGGCCTCGGTCAGGCACCGGTCGGAAGCTCCTTCGTCTGCGTGCATGTATTTGTACGCGCGCTCCAGCAGTTCGGCGTATGTCCGGGGGAGGGTCTTATCCAAGGAGTATGTAAATCGGAACCCCCTCAGCCCCCACTTCATGGCCGAGATTGCCATGTCTTCATTGAGATCCCGAACTTCAAGCGTGGCCGCATTGAATTGCGCCACGAAGTGTCAGAACATCTCATTTTCTCTCTGTTTGAGGGAGAAAAGGCTGTTCGAGGTTCGTGACGGCTTCCGACTGGTACTGAAATAGGCCACGAAGAATGCTCGAGCTGCCCGAAGGAGTGGATGCTCCCAGAGCAGAGGCCGGAGTACCAAGCCCTGGCAGCTTTGCGAAGCGTGGCGGAGAAGCTGATGCAGAGGAGGGCATCGATCGCCCCTTCGATCGTCATGAGAGCCTTGTAGCTCTCTAGATGGTCGACTGGGTCGGTAGAGCCGTCATAGGACTCCACGTGTGGCATCTTGAACCGACTAGAGATCGGCTCGTCGAGTATGAATCGGGAGAGGGGTTGGATGGTCTGAAAGTCGATGTCGTTCGAAGACTTCTGACCGTCCACCTGGAGCTGGACGAGTCGACGGTCGATTTCTTGAACCTACGTTCGTAATCGTCCATCCGTCGGTGTTGGGAGACTCTAGGAGTCGAATCTCCCGATGAATTCGAGAGGGAGGCGGACGGTGTCCGCAGCCGCTTCTCCTTTCTCGCTCACTCGAGCTGGGAAGGAGAGGGACATTGAGACCGGTGGGTGTCACGCCGTGGCCGCCTCTCCCCTTCTCGATAGGAATGCTGGGACAGCTGCTCCTGAGGAGGAGACGGAGACCGATGCGGGTGTCGGCGGTTGCCTCTGGACGGCATCGGGTTCGCCGCCGGTTGCTCTGCCGTTGAGTGCGGCAAATGGGTGGGTTGTTGCTGAAGGCTTTTGACTGCGTCCGTTTGCACAGTCATCTGCCGCACAATCTCCACGATCTGCGCCTCCGTAGTTACCACGGGATGCGGAGAGCTGGATTCCACCGCGGGGAGTGGAGGAGAGGCCTCTTCCTGACGGGAAGAGTGCCTCGCCGATCCGGTGGCTCTCGACCGCTGAGCCCTGATTCTTGTCATCTCGAAAGGATCTTTCAAGCTCTGCGGAGGTCGTGCCCCCCTACCTAGCGCGCCAAACCTGTTGCGGCCAATCCCCTCGTCGCCTGATCGCCGGGAACGAGCACCTGCAAGTGAAGTCCACACTGACTGGAGATGCCTCCGGCGGGAACCCTCCGACGGTCAAGTCAGAGAGGAGACTAGGCAACAGTAGAGAGGAATCAGGGGACTCAGCGATGGAGAGAGGAAGAGAAATTTCTCCAGCCCTTACCGTAAGCTGTTGCCTTATCCCGTTTTATAGTAGGAGGCGGTATGGTCCCGCCGTCGGTGATGTAGACAACTGGAGAGTTGTCAAATCGTCGGGGGTTGTCATATCGTTGATGGGCTAACAGGTCCTTGGAATTAATTCATGTCCTTGGGAGGACGGCGTCCCAGGTCCCTGGCAGGACAACGCCCCTGACGGTCGTACAGCATGTCCTTGGTAGGACTGCAGCCCATACTAGCCGTTCGGCATTTGGGAGGGCTGGCCGACTATACGTCGAGGTTTGGACGTCGGGTGGTGACTCGGGAGCACAGTAGGCGCTTAGAAGGGCTTGTAGAAGTCGGACGTCGGCTGTCCCACCCGATAGGGAGTCGGTGATGCAGGTTCGGCTTCTCGGATGGTCGGAGGTAATGTTGGCCTGTTTGACCGACACACTCGGGCCGGGCATCGTCGGTAGTCATGGTCGGTGTCGTCCGTCGTCGGATGGGTGAAGTCGGTCGTCGGTGAGTCGGCATCGGAGTCTGTTGGTCAGTCGGCGTCGATGAGTCGGCATCGAGATCGGTCGGTATATCCCAACAATTTTTATATTTTATAAAACCAAATGGTGGGAAAGCCACCGCTTTCTTTCGTTATCGCTAAACACGAACTACTCGTTTCAATGGTCACCGAAATGAGAAAAGAATAATGGAGAGAGAAAGAGAGAGAGGAAAAAAAAAAAGCGAGAACATACTACTTTGCCCTCCGCTTTATTTACGTACGTACGTAGGCGGAGTCTGTGTATGGAATGTCAAACAAATTTAATGGCGATGGGGCTCTTCACGACATACTTGTTGCTGTTGGAAACCCATTTCAGTTTTCCTCTTGCATTCGAGTTTTTTCCCGGACCAGAACCAGAGATCTTTAGAGTCACTTGGAAACTCTTCTCCTGGCCTTGCCTGTTAAAACGTAGCTGGTACGTGGAGAGATTCACCGTCACTCCGGCCGGGTTAGTAATGCTAGCATTGTAAACTGAGTTGGCGTCGCCGACATTCGTAACCGTTCGTTCAACTGTCACCGCCTGGCGCGAATTTCGTGGCAGCGACACCATGATCGATGGGTAGTTCAGCGATGATGCTTCGATAGTTTGCACAGTGGAGCATCGAATCGTCCGGTTGAAGAGAGTCTTGACTTGGGAGTCCGAGTAATTCAAACCACAAACATAACCGATGTAGTCATCCCGATGGATGTTATAGACGAGGCCTGGATCCAGGGCTCCAGCTGGATTCACCTGTCCAGCACCGGTCGCGAAGATATTAGCCGTCTTATTGGAATTCTCGTCGACGATGAGGTTGCCATCGAGGTCCAGATCACGAGCCGAAGTTATAATCGCTGACTGGATGTAGGCCGGCGGCCAGGTTCTATGCTTGTTCTTTATCAGCGCGACGATTCCCGACACGTGAGGTGTTGCCATCGATGTGCCACTCAAGAAATTGAACGTCTTGGTAGCCAAGGCTGAGGGGCTCGGCCCAACGTCGAATGGCCACGCTGCCAGAATGTTCACGCCGGGAGCGAGGACGTCGGGCTTCAGGATGCCACCATTCGTCGTAGCCGGGCCTCTGGAAGAGAACGAAGCAACTCCTGGAGATGGTCGGTATCCGAAAACTGTGTGCTTGAAGATAATCGTTGCATTAGGAGTGAAGCTTTTGGATTTTGATCCAGAATAGTAGTAATTTTGAAACACTATCCTATTCCTGTAGCTGATTTGAGCGACTGGAAGGATATGGGGATGAGCAGAAGTGGTATACCCTTGGCTTTCTACGTTGCCAAGTACCATTGCAGCTCCTCCAGCGTCATATACCACCTTGCCCTTCTCAACGCTTTTTACCAATCCTTCCCAACATAAAACG
>KE504744.1:1124964-1149976 GCA_000441515.1 Elaeis oleifera
TGAGGCATTTAACGAGCTGGGCTGGTATGCGGATTGGCCATCCAATTCTGTTCCATCTCCAAGCCTCACTGTCGTCCTTATTCTTCTGTCGGTGGAGCTTGCTCCGATCGTCAGAACCCACGGTGCGTCGCGGGACAATGAGCTCTCCCCTGGGCCGTAGTTCCCTGCGGCTGCGACGGCCGATATGCCATGAGATAGCGCTGATAGTGAACCGTGCACAATGCTATCAAGGTCAAATCTTTTGGTCCCTTTTCCACCTAATGACATCGAAAGCACGTCGACGCCGTCCTGGATCGCTTGGTCTATGCCTTTTAATTCGTCGGAAAGGGCACAGCCATCCTCAAAGCATACTTTGTAGATAGCCAAGTGAGCCTTTGGTGCCATCCCAGCAGCTGTGCCCTTGGCCATGCCGAGAACCGAGGCATCATCGACAAAGTTTCCAGCTGCAATGCTGGCCACATGCGTGCCGTGCCCACTGGTGTCGTTGACGGACTCCAACTTTCCTTTATGGAATCCTACGGCGCCGATGATCTTTCTGTTGCACCTGACGCCACTAGAAGGCGCGCATGCCCTTTCCATGTGACCGGCTTAGGCGGCATTCCCCAATCATGGAATGAAGGATGCGTCGAGTGGATGCCGCTGTCGAGGACGCCGATGACAATTCCTTGTCCATAGAAGGTGTTCGACCATATGCCGCCAGTCCAGTTGTTCAGTCCCAAGAATTTATGGGTGTAGGTTGTTGCGAGCGGGCGCAATTGGTCTGGGTGAGCGTATATAAATCCCTTCTTTGCTTCCATGGCTTTCACTTCGTGTGGAGTCAGTCTCGCGGCGAATCCACTGATGACATAACGGTATGAGTAGATGAGCCGAGGCTTGCCGGAGTCTAGAGTGGTGTTCGGCAGGAAGGATTTGTGCCAGCTCTCCAGATCTTCGCTACTAAGGAACTCCGATCCCTCGGGCCTTTCAACATGGACAATGTAGGTTTGGATCTTCGCTGCATCATCTTCGACTACGGGAAGCAGCTGGGCGTGGCTCATTGGAGGAGATAGACAATAAAGAATGAAAGGATAGCAAAGAAGAAAACTCGTGGCTTGTGGTCGTCCATCGGGAGTCGATGAGATCATACATGGGATGGGGATGAGAGGTGAGTTAGGGCGTATTATATAGATCATGGAATTCAGGAAGGAATGCGGTCTTAATTGCCTCAATGATCGATGAGAGAGCAGAGGAAGGTTCTCACCAGCTCATAATTCAGAGGCAAATAATAGAGAGAGAGCGAAGGGATCCTAGGATCTTAACTCTGGGGCATTACTCATATATCGTTCGTAGAACTTGTTCATATTTTTGTCGTTGGACGAACTAAATGGAAAAGTATCGGAACTGGTGGTCACTTAAGCAGGTGGGATGTGTGAAATAATAAATCAACCGGACATCTAGAATCCAATGCCTTTCTCGGTCGCTATCTCCAGCGATAAACTACAGGTCATGTGCAATAACAATATCCGTGAACGAAAACGTGATTGATCTCCCCACTAGGTATTCTGGAAAAAAAAAAAAGGGTTACTCGCATGATCAGATTCTGAAGCTTTCGGACTATACATATAGTGAAGGTCATGGATAAGATACAAGTCGGTTCTCATCGTGTGTGGAGATGCTTAGAGTGCAGTAATGATATGTAAGATTTTCCGACGAAAAAAGGACTGCAGAAATGGATATGCCATAGTGATTCTATACAAGGCGTCCCGTCATGTGCTGCGACATAATCCTTTATATCTTCTCAAGGAATATCTCTCTTTGATTTATATATACGCGAAAGATTTTTGTTGCTGGAAATGAAATATCATATAATTGCATCTTAACCTATAATATGGAGTTTGGATATCTAACTTGTCCTTTTTCCCATGCTGCCATAATTGTTTGGGGTCATTTTGGAACTTTAATACGTAAGGATTGAATCTATGACCTAAGATAATATGCATGAATCAATCAGGATTAGCTTGCTTAGCGTGACCTGCTCCACATTTTTGTTGGAGTGCAGCAACCTTATATGAATAAATATTTGGATCATTTTTTATTCTTTTTTGGTAAGTGTTGACATAAAATTTTGTCCCGAGCCAGAGGCACTAGAGTAAAGCGATGTCTGGTGGGTTGACAGTGGCTGGACCTGCAAGAAAAGCCCCCATCGAAGATGGCTCTGACAGGGACCCTCCGATGCTCAAGTTAGATTTATGCACAACAAGTAGGAAAGAGCGTTTACGAGAGGAAGAAGAGGCGTACATTTGGATCCCTGCTTTACCTTATTTATATAGGGAGGCTGGAGCCATAGAGAGCACAAGGATGTCGGAGATATTTTGTCTCCCATTAGATGTCCTCCTTAATTATGCCTAACAATGTTGCCTCATGGTATGTGGGAAGCCGTCCGTATGTATGACATGGGCTAATAGGTGGCTACTGAAAGGCGTGGAAAGCTTGCTCAGCTCATGATCACCGTCATTTATTTATGGAGGGTAATGTGACGGGCCATAAAAGAGCCTCCCATAATCATCATGACAGGCTGTCAGTAGGTGCTTTGATACCATCGAAGAGGGATCAGCAAATAAGAAAAGGATCTCGGGCTATCCATAAGCAACTTCGACCTAAACACTTTCTCTTTTGGCTGTCATTTTTCTCTCTCTATTGCTCTTTGTCCTTTATCTTTTTGTCCTATTGTGATGCCCATGAGAGAAAGAATAGGTGGGAAGAGACAGTCAATGCCTCTATTAAATTCAAGTGTCTTGAGGGCACATATTTAAATAGGTGCATAATGGGCAACATAATTTGAAGATCCTGTTCTACGTCTTCAGCTGATACGAGCATATCTCCTATAAGAGATTCACTTCTCTCAGAATATTTTGTTATAGTCATTGGCATGACATATGATTAAGAGTAAGGATTGGCCAAAGATCTTCGAAAGAGTTATGATCTCTTGGGTTCACATCCAAGATTCGGTAGAGGCTGAAGGCCGATGTTGGGATCGATAATTGATGCTGGGGCTAAAACCGTCATGGGACTCATCGGTCGAGATGGAGATCAGACATGCATAAGAAGTACGTATCCGCAGGCCGAAGTTAGATGCGCGAGTGCTCCTCTCATTTCTTTTCTTTCCTACCATCTTTTCTCTCTCCTCTTTTTCTCTTTTTCTCCCTTTTTATCATGTTCTAATGTTGATGGGAGGATGGGATGGAAGAGGAAGGGAGGCAAGTAAAGCCTCTGACAAGTCCAAACGACCTAGGTAACTCTCAAAGTATATGCATGGTAGGAAGCACAGTTCGGAAGTCCATCCCATATCTTCGGTCAGTACAAGAATACCCCCAACAATAGCTCCCCCACTCCTGAGTCCAAGTCACGATTGGATCGGACAAAGGGAGTACCACCGATTGGCTGAAGACATGTGAAGATCATCCTTTCACTTTGGCTTTTAAAGGCCTTTGCTCTGCTCACTGCAATGCGAGAGACCTTGGGCCTTCATCGGTGCTCCTCGACCTTGGTCTGTTCCTTGCCTCGACCTTATCCATGTTTCCATAGTTGAGATTGTGCTCATTCATTTCCAACTAGTATTGTAATAATATGGCTGTATATCATTTGTCAGGACCCCACTTTTGATTCGTGTCTTGGATGTAGCCGAGATATTACCCTCCAATGGTGCTGTCCAGAGCCGGCTCGTAGGGGCCAGGAACACGGCACCATTGCATGGTTCGACGTGTGAGTACTGTTGATGAGAGAAAGTACTGGCGGGCCTCATTCAGGAAATTCTATCTCCACTCCCACGGTTGTTCGGTTCTACTCAGATCTCATAGTTATGTGCATGTATTGTGATTTCGGTCTGCTGCATATATTATACGATGTAGTCATTGAATAGTTGCTGTGGCTCTTGCAGCACAAATATACTGCTTTGATGCAAGTACTTTTGAGAATAAGTTCAATGTGTTGACTTATCCATTACAATGAGCAACTAGGGTTAATGTTGGTTATGGCCCGATGGCTGTTGGTCCAAGATGGTTGGCTTACACTTTCAATAATCCACTGTTGCCAAACATAGCACATCCTGAGATCGACTGGCCATACCAAAGTTGAGGCATAGCCGAGACATTACCTCCAACAGTCTTAATATTATCTTAGTCTTTCTTCTCGTAGACACTTCTTTGAAATACCTAGTCGGCGAGCTTCCAGGCAAGCTATGGATGGGATTCGAACAGTACTTAGAATACATCACATTAGACGAATCCAAAAGCACCAACTTCTACCATTTTGTGGTAGCTGGGATATTATCCCTCTAACATATGCCCCCTAATCTCTGGCCTGAGTTGGAGTCAGGCCTAGGAAGTATGAATTGAATTGCTCCTCCGAAGATATGAGCCAAGTCTCAGTCTTCCTAATGTCTATCGCATGCTCAGTTGTTTGTGGTAATTGGTTTCGGTCTATTACCCCTATTTTAATATTTGATGGGATCTTGTCTGATTTGTTTGATTTGGTGTTTTAGCACGATATTTTCATGATGACTTGATTTGACAAGTGCAAAAGAAGTTGATTGGAGATTGGGTTCAGGCATACCCGAAGTAAAAGATTGAGTTTGGGCATATTTGAACTGGTTCCGTGAATCAGGCATGGCAGAAGGTGGCTATGGTGCCGGCAAGAGGCGCGTAGGAGACTTTGGTGCCGTGGATCCGATGAGGATCGGCACAGGTGAGCACGTTGGGGGCTTAGATCAGGAGCCAGGGGAGATCAGTGGCGTGGATTGGACCATGTGCGAGAGGGGCGCAATGCTCTGTGGATGACTTTAGATCCGACGGGAGCTTCGGCATCACTTGAAGCCGAATCCGTCGGTGAGTTTGATGAAGTTTGGGACCACGTCCTCTAATAGGTCTCGGCATCGCTTGAGATCATGTTTATCGGTGTTGGGATACACCGACTGACCCTGACGCCGATTCACCGATTGATCGCGAAGCTGACCCATCCCCGAGATGGGCTGACTGACTTCACTCGTCCGACGACGGGCGACACCGGCAGTAACTACCGACCATGCCCCACCCCGAGTGTGTCGGCCTAACAGACCAATGCTGCCTCCGACCACCCGAAGGGCCGAACCTGCATCACCGACTCCCTATCGGGTGGGACCGCCGACGTCCGACTTCTACGGACTCTTTCAAACGACGACTGTGCTTTCGAGTCACCACCCGACGTTCGAACCCCGACGTATAGTCGGCCAGCCCTTCCAAAGACGTCGAATGAACGGCATGGGCTGCAGTCCTGTCAAGCACAGGCCGTACGACCGCCAGGGGGCGTTGCCCTGCCAGGGACCTGGGGTGCTGTTCTGCCAAGGACACGAATTAATTCCTAGGACCTGTCAGCCCATCGACGACGTGACAACCCCCGGCGATTTGACGACTCCACAGTTGTCTACATCACTGACGGCGGGACCATACCGCCCCCTACTATAAACGGGTAAGGCAACAGCTTAACAAGTAAGGGGTTTCTTCTCTCCCTCTCCCGCTCCATCGTTGAATTCTCTTGGTTCTTCTCTACTGTTGCCTAGTCCCTTCTCTGACTTGACCGTCGGAGGGTCCCCGCCGGAGGCATCTCCGGTCAGTGCGGACTTTCCCTCGCAGGTGCTCGTTCCCGACGACCAGGCGACGAGGGGATTGGCCGCAACAGATTTGGTGCGCCAGAAAGGGGGGATTCGACCTCCACAGAGCTTGAAAAAACCTCTCCTAGATGACGAGAACCAGGGCTCAGCGGTCGAGAGCCACCGGATCGGTGAGGCACTCTTCCCGTTGGGAAAAGGCCTCTCCTCCACTCCCCGCGGTGGAACCCAGCTCTCCGCATCCCGCGGTAACCACGGAGGCACAGATCTTGACGATCATGCGGCAGATGACTGTGCTAATGGACACAGTCAAAAGCCTTCAGCAACAACCCACTCATTTGCCGCACTCGCCGGCGGAGCGGCCAGCGGCAAACCCGATGCCGTCCAGAGGCAGCCACCAACACCCGCGTCGATCTCCGTCTCCTCCTCAGGAGCAGCTGTCCCAGCATTCCCATCGAGAAGGAGAAAGGCTGCCACGGCGCGACACCCATCGGTCTCAATGTCCTTCTCCTTCCCAGCTCGAGCGAGCGAGGAAGGAGAAGCAGCCGCGGACACCATCCGCCTCCATCTCGGATTCATCGGAAGATTCGACTCCTGGAGTCTCCCAACACCGACGGATGGACGACTATGAGCAAAGGTTCGAAGAAATCGACCGTCGGCTCGCCCAACTTCGGGTGGACAGTCAGAAGTCTTCGAACGACGTCGACTTTCAGACCGCCCAACCCCTCTCCCTCATACTCGACAAACCGATCCCCAGTCGGTTCAAGATGCCGCACATGGAGCCTTACGACGGCTCTACCGACCCGGTCGACCATCTAAAGAGCTATAAGGCTCTCATGACGATTCAAGAGGCGACCGATGTCCTCCTCTGCATCGGCTTCCCGCCATGCTTTGCAAAGTTGCCAGGGCCTGGTACTTCGGCCTCTGCTCCGAAAGTATCCATTCCTTCGGGCAGCTCGAACATTCTTTCGTGGCCCATTTCAGCACTAGCCGGAAGCCACCACGAACCTCGGACAGCCTCTTCTCCCTCAAGCAGGGAGAAACGAGACGCTCCGACATTTCGTGACGCGGTTCAACGCGGCCACGCTTGAGGTTCGGGACCTCAACGAGGACATGGCGATCTCGGCCATGAAGCGGAGGCTGAGGGGCTTCCGATTTACTTACTCTTTGGACAAGACTCTCCCCCAGACGTACGCCGAACTGTTGGAGCGCGCATACAAATACATGTGCGCAGACGAAGGAGCTTCCGACCGGTGCCTGACCGAGACTAAAGGCCCGTAGGAGAAGTGAAAGAAAAGCCGGACCCCTGCTGACACTAGCGGGCCCCCGACCGACGAGCGGGTCTCACCCCGACGACAGAACTCGAGATCGCCTCGACGGTGGAGTCCGAGACCGACACATTGCAGGTATGACTCCTACACTCCTCTTTCTGCCCCTTGCGTGCAGATTTTGATGGAGATCGAAGGAGAGAAATATCTGCGACGGCCTCAGATGCACTCTTTCCGTCGGAAAGAGACCCCTCCCTTTCCCTCACGAGGCGCCTTCTCCCATAGGGGGAAGGACAAAATCGTAAAGCCGTCTGCGTGACGTTGGGTCGGGAAAAACAACCCTCGATGGGGCCCAAGGGCCCCAGGGACAACCCCCGATGGAGACCACGGGGCGCGCTCCCTGTCTAGACCTAGCCGAAGCGGACATACTTCGTAAGCCGAGGGCGAAGGCCGACCCGAGAAAGAAATCGTGAAGCCGTCTGCGTGACGTCGGTCGGGAAACAACCCCGATGGGGCCCAAGGGCCCCAGGGATAACCCCCGATGGGGACCATGGGGCGCGCTCCCCGTCTGGACCTAGCCGAAGCGAGCAACCCCGGTGAAAGCAAAAGGCCTCGACTGGAGAAAATACCGCTGACTCCATCAGGGCCACGGTCGCAACATCGAGCAATGCATCCAACTCATGATAAAATAGAGGCCCTCATACGACGAGGGTACCTCAGAAAGTACCGAAGGAGCCCGCCAGCTCGACTCCCCAACCGACGACCCCAATCGACTGAAGAGGCAGTGAACAACCAGCCCATTGCCGGAAGCATCAACATGATCTCCAAACGACTGGGCCAAGGGATGAATGCGGAAGGGGAATCGACAAAGAAGGGCATGCCCGACCAAAGTCTGGGCGACGGACGCTCGATCTACAATCGACGAGCAACCCGACTACGTCGAATGACTCTCGACCATTAGATCCAACTGGCTAGCTCGCCGACTTGGCTTCGGCTAAGGAGGGCAAAACGCCAAGGCAACCAAGGTCGCATTCACGACGTACCGACCTGGTCACGACCGGTCGAAGGATATTCGGCTTGCCACCGTTTATCATACATCACGACGTATACGTCCGACCAAGGGCTGGGCGACGGATATTCGACTTGCCATCGTTATCCTAGTCAAATACGTCGGACACTACTTGACTATCGGGTCCTACGACTCTCAACTATCGGGTCCTACGACTCTCGACTATCGGATCCTACGACTCTCGACTATCGAGTCCTACAACAGTCAGGACGCCGGTCTACGATCGGAGCTTGCTCTGCCCTTATCATGGTGTGTGCTACCGACTGTCCTGATTAACTACGTGGGATCCCGCCGAACGTCCTAACGAGGTATGTCGGACCTACGACTTGTACACTCGGAGGCGTCTCGGCAAAGCATACATTCCGAACTATATGTAGAAGAAAAGTTGAAAAATCTTCGATTTCACTCAATTGAAGACGGACTTATAAAATTGGGCCGAAGCCCGATTACAAGTATCAAAAATGAAAACGACGGACACCCCGACTATTCGTCGGAATCGACTTCTTGCATCGGGAAGAGCTCGGAAGCGACCGGTGCACCCGCTGGGGTCGAAGTTGCGTCGGAGGTAGGAGCTGCCTCGCCATCGGTAGCCCGTTCCACCGACTGAAGTTCGGCCTCCGAGGCAGCCAAGCCATCGGTGAGCCGGGAGATTTTCTCTTCGAGCCTGGCCTCGCGGTCGATCGACGACTTCAGCTGCTCCACCAGCGTCGCCTTCTCGGCTTCGGCGGTTTGGGTTCCCTAAAATCGTCTGACATCGAATCGTCTGACACCGAATCGTCTGACATCGGATCGTCTGACACCAAATCGTCTGACACCGATCTGTCCGAATTGTCCGCTGGTGAGGTCAGCAGGATCAGAGTATGACGCAATGAAGATCCACTCCTTTCGTCCGATGCCCCATCCGCATGAAAATATGGGTCGACGTGGCATCAGACTCAGGAGTGGGGGGGCAACTGTTGGGATACACCGACTGACCCTGACGCCGACTCACCGATTGATCGCGAAGCCGACCCATCCCCGAGATGGGCCGACTGACTTCACTCGTCCGACGACGGGCGACACCGGCAGTAACTACCGACCATGCCCCGCCCCGAGTGTGTCGGCCTAACAGGCTAACGCTGTCTCCGACCACCCGAAGGGCCGAACCTGCATCACCGACTCTTTGTCGGGTGGGACCGCCGACATCCGACTTCTGCGGACTCTTTCAAACGACGACTGTACTTTCGAGTCACCACCCGACGTTCGAACCCCGACGTATAGTCGGCCAACCCTTCCAAAGACACCGAATGACCGGCATGGGCTGCAGTTCTGTCAAGCACAGGCCGTACGACCGTCAGGGGGACGTTGCCTTGTCAGGGACTTGGGACGCTGTCCTGCCAAGGACACGAATTAATTCCTAGGACCTGTC
This sequence comes from Elaeis oleifera, assembly GCA_000441515.1. NCBI lineage: Eukaryota > Viridiplantae > Streptophyta > Magnoliopsida > Arecales > Arecaceae > Elaeis > Elaeis oleifera. The sequence continues at coordinate 1,134,330 of KE504744.1, forward strand.
AGCCCATCGACGACGTGACAACCTCCGACGATTTGACGACTCCACAGTTGTCTACATCACTGATGGCGGGACCATACCGCCCCTACTATAAAACGGGATAAGGTAACAGCTTAACAAAGTAAGGGGTTTCTTCTCTCCCTCTCCCGCTCCATTGCTGAATTCTCTTGGTTCTTCTCTACTGTTGCCTAGTCCCTTCTCTGACTTGACCGTCGGAGGGTCCCCGTCGGAGGTATCTCCGGTCAGTGCGGACTTTTCCTCACAGGTGCTTGTTTCCGACGACCATGCGATGAGGGGATTAGCCGCAACAATCGTCAAGGTCCAACGCAGCCTGAGACCGACTGGTCGAGGGATTCGGCACCATCCAGGACCGAACCGATCGCAGGTTTGGTGCAACCCAGAATGCGTACGGGAAGAAGAGGCAGGGTTCGACTGCCTAGGATCGGGCTGATTGGAGGGTTTTGCCGTGACGACCGATGGGGGACTCCAACGTCCGCCCCAGAGGCCGGATCGACCGGCGAATGAGCTCGGTCCGTGCACTCAGGGTCACTCTAGTCTGTATATGTCGGCGGGTTTGGCGATGCTGGGGCCGCACATTTGCACGGAGGTGCGGAGGACCTTGGGGTGGTGAAAGGCTGCCCCAGCATCGTCGCCCAAGGCTCCGAGGGAGATCGACGCCGACAAAAATGAGGCACAAGCAGGGAAGATTAGGGAGTCTCTCACGGGGAACTTCGGGATTGCACGGATCCAAGAGGGGTTGGCATCGTGATCGGAGGGATTTGGAGAGACCTTGGGCAGTCAGATTTGATGGAGATCGGCACCGCCATGATCTTAGTGTTGCTGGAAAGATGGCTGTGCCTGTATGGGGGTTTGGGACCTGTCTTGTTTTTCTAGAAGAGTGCTTCCGTCACTGTCACTTACCTCCGATCCATAAAGCCCTCCTCCTTAAACATCAAAAGCTTATCTTCCCTCCGTTCAGACTCAATTTTGGAGGACTTCGAGGCAAGTCTTCTTGTCTCCTATTATTGGATGCAGGTCCTGTTCTGCTTGCACATGGGTTCAGTGGACTGGAGGAGTTCGGCACCACCGGGGCAGTTCGACCGCGGGTTCTGGCACTGGGATGGATTAGTTCGGCTAAGGGCTTCATCCATGGCGAGACGGATCCTTGACTGAAGGGGTAACATGTTCGTAAGGCTCTTTCTCGTATTACTGCTTGTGAAGGGGATGGGACTAAAGGAAGGTTAATTGTACAAGTGTTCCAAGGCAAATCCCAAAGCATGTGGAGATTGAGTTCTGAAAGAGTATTTGAGGTCAGAGTGCTCAAGCTCGGTGACCATCCATAATGATTTGATATTAATCAGATGCTGGACCCCATTAACTAGGAAACCCTTGGAGCTTCGAATTAATATATTCTATGGGGCAGTCTGTCCTTTGAAGGGCATCATCCCCTGTGGCGTCGGGGATCTCAAAGGCCCATGTAGGTGCCACGGGGATCTGGAAATCTTTAGTGTTGTCCCACCATTTCTACGGTCGTCCATGCATGCGGGAGGAGCACGGTTTTTTTTGCAGATCTGCACATAAGCAGCCTTGGTTTAGTCCGAAGTCAGATGCATGGGGTCCTTGTTCATATGCTCGAGTTTTGCATTAGGGAGGCCTTCAACTCCCGCTAAAGAGTGGTGTCTTCCTCTCCTCTACTGAAAAGTGGGTCTTTGATGTCGTTCATAGACAAACATGAGGACGTGCTTGTGAAGTTTATGCACAATCACAGTCCAACAAACATGTAAACATCCAGATAGATCTTTAATAACTTCATCTGCAGTCCCACCAAATAGGAGGTGGCTTCATCTACATTTCTACCGTTGTGATGGCTTTATTTGCACTCTTGCTAAATAGGAAGGGGCTTCGTCTATATTTTTACTATCGTGGGGGCTCCATCTGCAGTTCTACTGAATAATGAAGATTTTGTCTGCTCTCCCACTAAAGAGTGGGGACTTTGGTTGCTTTTTCACTGAACAGTGGGGGCTTTGACTGCTCTTCCACCACTATGGGGGCTTTATCTGCACTCTCACAATCGTGAGGACTTTGTCGGCTTTTCCATCATCATGGAGGCTTCGGCTGTGTTGAATGTAGAGAAAAGAAGAAAATTTTTTTATTTTCACTATTTTGTATAGCATGGAGTAGTCCCCATTATATAGAATAATTTGTCTTTTATAAGAAATATCACAGCCCATTACCACCTTAACTTTTCCTAATTAGAGTAACTAATTAGGAAAATACATTACAGCCCATAGCCACCATTCCTAATTAGAGTATCTAATTAGAGAAATACAACCTACTTTCCAACACTCCTCCTCAAGATGGGGCGAAGATATTATGAAGTCCCATCTTGTTACAGATAAATATAAAAACTGGAGTGCTAAGCCCTTTCGTATAAATATCAGCTAGTTGTTCAGAAGATTTGATAAACAAAAGATAGATAACGCGTTGATCTAGCTTTCTTTAATAAAATATCGATCAATCTCAATATGCTTCGTCCGATCATGCTGAACAGGATTATTAGTAATATTAATGACTGCCTTATTGTCACAGAAGAGAGACATAGGAGAAGTGCGAAAAAGATGCAACTCAGTTAGGGATTGTTTTAACTATATAACTTCACAGACCCCTTGAACTAAGACCCGATATGCAGCCTCAGCACTGGAACGAGCAACCACATCCTACTTCTTGTTACGCCATGTCACAAGATTACCATCCAAGAAAGTACAATAACTTGAGATAGACTTTCTATCATCCAAAGCTCCAGCCCAGTCAGTATCAGTATACCCCTCAATCTTAAGGTGTCCATGATGAGAAAATAGAAGTCTATGTCCAGGATACCTTTTAGGATAACGCACAATCCGATAGGCAACTTTTTGATGTCTCTCACGAGGATTGTGCATATCTGACTTACGATACTAACAGCAAAAGTGATATCAGGACGAGTATGAGAAAGATAAATCAGTCATCCCGCTAGGCGTTGATATCTCTCTCGATCAACTGAAGTACCACCATCTGCCATGAGACGATGGTTCTGCTCAATGGGAGTAGCTGCAGGTCTACAACCCAATATGCCTGTTTTGTTAGTAAGTCAAGCACATACTTTCGTTGAAAAGAAAATACCATGAGATGATCTTGCAACTTCAATCCCAAGGAAGTATCTCAAAGGATCAAGATCCTTGACTTCAAATGATTGAGCTAAACGAGTCTTTAGACGATTAATCTTTGGAAGATCATCACCTGTCAGAATTATATCATCAATGTATACTATTAAAATTGCAACCTTCCCACTGTTATGTTTAAAAAATATAGTATGATTAGCATTACTTTGCTGATAACCCATTTCTAGTACTGCACGTCAGAACCGATCAAACCAAGCCCAAGGTGACTGTTTCAAGCAATAAAATGAGCGATGCAGCCGACACACCTTTCTAGCAGTTGCAGCATTAGAGAAATCTGGAGGAATTTCTATGTACACCTCCTCCTGAAGATTTCCATGTAAAAAGGCATTCTTAACATCTAATTGAGAAAGACTCCAGCCAAGATTAGCAGCACAAGAATAAGGGTCCTCACAGAGTTAATTTTCACAACTGAAGCAAAGGTTTCATCATAGTCTATTCTGTATGTCTGAGTATAATCTTTTGCTACCAATCATGCTTTATAGCGATTAACAGTCTCCTCTGGAGACTCCTGCTCTCAGACTCCTGCTCTCCAGACTCTTGCTCCTCAGACTCTCCCTCACGATTGGTGAAATAAAATGAAACACCAGGAGAGAAGAGAAAGTCAAATACAATAGTAGGTTGATTGGTGGGCACATCCATGGGATCATTGCTAAAGAATACCTCAGACTCTCGAAATGTCATATCCATACTAATCAACATATGCCGCTCGGAAGGGTAATAGCATTTATATCCTTTTTGAGTAGTAGAATAGACAATAAAAATACATTTGAGAGCCCAAGGATCAAGTTTACCAATCATAGATCGATGATCTTGGACAAAGCACACACACCCAAATATCCGAGGAGGTATAACAAAAGAAGATACTTCTTGTAGGCACTCAAGTGGCGTGCGATAGTCCAAAGCTCAAAGAGATATCCGGTAAATAAGATAAACTGCAGTAAGAACTGCCTCACCCCAAAGGTACTTAGAAACTCTCATAGTGAAGGACAAAGATCGACCTACTTCCAATAAATATCGATTTTTATGTTCAGCCACACCATTCTGAGCAAGCATATCAACACATGTAGTCTGATGGACAATCCCATAAGTAGCTAAATACTCACGGAACTCCCTATTCATATACTAAGTACCGTTGTCAGATCTCAGAGTTTTGATTATGGTATTAAACTGAGTATTTATAAACTTGTGAAACTCCTTGAAACACCTGAGAACCTCATCCTTCATCTTTAGTAGATAAACCTAGGTTACTCTACTATGACAGTTAATAAATGTAACAAAGTATCGATGTCTAAAAGAAAATAGTGCTACATGGCCCCACACATCAGAGTGAATAACATCAAAGATCTTAATACTTCGAGTGCCAGAAATAGGATAAATAGTTCATGTGTATTTAGCAAACTCACATGCATCACAAACCAATTTATGCTTATAACAAATATTATATAAACTAGGAAAGAATTTTGCTAACACAGAGAAAGATAGATGCCCAAGCCTACGATATTGTAACTGGAGTTCATGCATACATTATCAGAAGAAGATGCAACCAAGCCAGTTTTTAGATTATCTTTCTGTTCTCTTTCAGTCAGATAATAAACCCATCATGCATTCTACAATATCCAATCATCTCCCCCGTTGTCAGCTCCTAGAGAATACAATAGGTGGAAAAAATGTTACTTTGCAATTTAAAGCAGCTGTAATTGAGCTTATAGAGAGGATATTAGTGGAAAAACTAGGAAGATGTAAAACTGAGGACAATGTCATGGTCGGTGTACAGTTGACAGATCCTTTCCCTGACACAGTGGAGAAGGATCCATCAGCTATACGCACTTTATCCCGACCAGAGCAAGGTGAATATGACACAAAAGACTTGAATTGTCCTGTCATGTGACTAATAGCTCCTGAGTCTAGGATCCAATATTGAGAAGTATCTAAGGCAGTAAGTGCACTACTACTATCGAAAGTATAAGAACTAGTTTGTGCAAAACGAAAATGAAAAAAGAAGAAAGACTGGAAGAATCACTAAGCAAACCCGTAGCAGATGAAGAGGTAGCACTAGAAGAAGTGTTCAGCTTGGTCAGAATGTGACGTAGGGTCTGAAGTTTCTTCATAGATAAAGAACCTCCAGTAACAGTAGATGGAGTAGCAGAAGCAGACGAAATCATAGTAGACAGAGAAGCTGAAACAGATGAAGTAGCATCGTGGATCTCGAAAAAATTAGCTGGACCACGGTCGATTGATCCTCCAGAGCACCCACCTCCTCGCCGACCTCCTCTACCATGACCCTGGCCAGATGAAGGACGACCATGTAACTGCTAGCATGTATCACGGATGTGCCCTAGTTTGTTGCAATAGATGCATATCCGCGTATCTCGATCACCTTTAATGTGCGGTTGTGATTGTGGCTGAGCGACCATCGCAGAATGGACTGTATCAGTGGAGGAGGCAATCATCACACATTGACGAGTTTTCTCACTCAGAATTAGTGAGAAGACCTGATTGAGAGAAGGCAGATCAGAACTTTGACCCAAAATTTGAACTCTAATTGGATCAAATTCTTCATTGAAGTTGGAAAGGAAATCAAAGATTCACTTCTCATCTATAAATTTTTGAACTCAGCAGCATCATTAGCACAACTGGCCTTGAAGGGGCGATAAAATCCAGCTCTGACCATAAATATTGAAATTCTGCCATATAATCGGTGACAGAAAGTTCGCCCTGTCTGAGTGCACGTATCTTACGTTTGAGCTCAAAAGCTTGGGTTGTGTTATCCTGCTGCGAATAAGTTCGGACAGCAACCTCCCAAATTTTTGAGCGGTTTCATAGAATGACATGCCCTGAGCAACTGAGGGCACCATGGAGTTGATTAGCCAGGCCATCACAAGTGAATTCTTCGACTCCCACTGTACAAAAGTAGTGTCTCCTGTTGGTGGCTGTGGTTTAGCTCCGGTGAGAAAACCCTCCAAACTGCGGGCTTTAATGAATAGCCACATATTTTGACCCACAAAAGATAAGTGAAGGGTCCATCTAATCGAACAGAACTGATCTGAAGAGAAGGACTATCCATCCCAGATCGAGAGGTAGAGGCACGAGTCACCACCTCACTTATTGCCTTCTCCAACTCCTCCTTAGTGAAACCGCCTGACATCTTTCCTCTGTTACGGACTCATTCCATGGGTGGTGGATGGGGATCGGGTTGGTGTCGGGCGGCAGCAGCGGCGTGGATGGAGGTGGTGGTGGTAGCGGAGATGGCGGTGGTAGCGGAGATGGCGGCGGCAGTGGCAGCGTGCACGGAGATGCGGCTGAAGAGATGGCATGCACGGAGATGGCGGCGGTAGCGACGGCATGCACAGATGATGCTCGGGTGCCAGATCTAAGCAGCGGCAGCGGTAGAGGGTGGATGATGCGCAGGTGCCGGGGTGATGTCAGGAACAGTGGTGGAGGGGAGATGATGGCGTGCATGGCGGTGGAATGGAATGGGTGCCGGATGATGTCGGGAATGGAGGCGGCGGCATGATCAGAGGGTGGATGATGCGTAGGTGCTGGGGTGATGTCAGGAACGGTCGGATGCTAGGGTGGTGCCAGAAAGATGATGAGGATGAGGATGGTGAGGACGATTGGTGAGGTGCCAAGATGGGAAGATATCGGATGATGATACCGGATGATGAGGACGGGAAGATATCGAGAAGATCAGGACGGATGAGGAAGGAGATTAGCCAGAAGATGAGGGAAAGATTAAAAATTAAAAAAGATGAGAACGATAGGGAGAGAATGAATAGGGAGAGAATAAAATTAAAATCTAAAGGAAGATTCATGGATCAGAACCTGGGAGCTCTGATACCATGTTGAATGTAGAGAAAAGAAGAAGAATTTTTATTTCACTATTTGTATAGAGTGGAGTAGTCCCCATTATATACAATAATTTATCTTTTACAAGAAAATATCACAGCTCATTGCCACCTAAACTTTTTCTAATTAGAGTAACTAATTAGGAAATACATTATAGCCCATAGCCACGATCCTTAATTAGAGTATCTAATTAGGGAAATACAACCTACTTTCCAACAGGTTGTTCTTCCATTGAGGAGTGGGAGCTTCGGCTACATTTTTATTGAGAAGTAGAGGCTTTGCCGGCTCTCCTACTGAAGAGTGGGGCAAGTGGCCGTTGATGCCCTCCTGGTTTATTGTCGTGGGGCAAGTGGCTACTTAACTTTTGCTAAGTGCTCAAGGACCTGTTGCCCTCAGTTTGGATTTATTTTTCTTTAGATCAACCTAATTCTAGCTTCAAATCGATCTGGATCTAACTTCGGATCGGTCATGATCTGACTTTGGATCAGTCTGTTTTTGGGCTTTGGATCAGCCTTAATTTCTACTTCTGCTTTGGCTTCGATCTTGATTTTGACTTCAGCTTCGTCTTCGATTCTGACTTCGACCTCAGTCTTAACTTTGACTTCAACCACAGCCTTGATCTTGATACTCAAAGGCCTGCAATTTTTTAAAGAAAAAATGAAGTAAAAGGTGAGGACTTAAAAATCTCTTACCAAAAAAATTTATGCAAGTCTTTTCAAGCATGCTTTCTCTTCTGGCCGGATCGAATGCCCCTCATTCTTAAGCCTTGCTTCTTCTGAAAGCCGACAGAGGGGTCCGTGAGACCGCTTCCCGTGACTAATACAAGGGATGATTTTTGATCGAAATTTATGCCGGTGGGTGTGTCTCGGCATTATGACACCTTAAAGATGCTCTTCTCGACAACATTATGATAGGTTGTGTGCTCTTTCTCAGAAGTAGGCACGTCCTTTCTCTAGCACCAATTTGTTGATGCAAAAATCTATCCCAGGCTGGAGGCGTTGGAGCGAGGTGACATCCGATAGATCGATAATGGTCGGACCTACAAAAAAAATCTCCACCGGAGGTGGCTTCGATGAAGACCCTCCGACGCTCAAGTTAGATTTATCCGTAACAGGTGAAAAAGAGCGTTTACGAGAGGGAGAGAAGACGTACCTTTGGATCTCCATTTTATCTTTATTTATATAGGGAGGCTGGAGACATGGAGAACACAAGGATATCGGAGATATTTTGTCTCTCATTAAAGATCCTCATTAATTGTGCCTAATAGTGTTGCCTCATGGCATGTGGAAAGCTGTCCATATATATGACATGGGCTGATAGATGGCTACTAGAAGGCGTGGAAAGCATGCTCAGCTCATGATCACCGTAATTTATTTGTGGGAGATGATGTAACGGGCTATAAAAGGGCCTCCCATAGTCAACATGATAGGCTGTCAGTAGATACTTTGACACCACTAAAGAGGGATCAGCAAATGAGAAAAGTACCTCAGGCTACCCAGAAGCAACTTCGGCCTAAACACTTTCTCCTTTGGCTGCCACCTTTTCTCTCTGCATTGCTCTTTGTCCTTTATCTTCTTTGTCCTATTGCGATGCCTATGAGAGAAGGAATAGATGGAGAAGAGGCGGTGAATGCTTCTGTCAAATCCAAGTATTCTAGGGATACATACTCAAACAGTGTGTAATGGACAGCACAATTTGAAGATCCTATCCCACATCTTCAGTCGATACGAGCATATCTCCTACAAGAGATTTATTTTTCCTAGAATATTTTGTTATAGTCATTGGCATGACATAGATTAGGAATAAGGATAGGCTAAAGATTTTCGAAGGAGTTATGATCTTTTGGGTCGACATCCAAGGTTCGACAGCTAGAGCTGAAGGCTAATATTGGGATTGGTAACCAATGCTGGGGCTAAGGCCACCATGGGGCTCGTCGGTTGAGGTGGAGATCGGACATGCATAAGAAGCACGTATCCGTAGACTGAAGTCAGATGCGCGGTGCTCCTCTCATTTCTTTTCTTTCCTGCCATCTTCCTCTCTCCTCCTTTTCTCTTTTTTCCCTTGTTGTTTGTTGTTTTGTTCTAATACTGATGGGAGGATGGAATGGAAGAGCAGGGGAGACAATTAAAGTCTCTGATAGGTCGAAATAACTTAGGGCACTTCTCAAAGTACATGCATGATAAGAAGTATGGTTTGAAAGCCCATTCCATGTCTTCGGACAATACAAAAATACGCCCAATAGTAAGCATCATTTTTGTTCTTTTGATATAAAGGAAGGAAAAAAGGGGAAGCAAACCCTGTAACTTGATTATCAGTGGCTCAATGATTACAGGAGGAAAGGAACAAAGCAAGAGAAGACAAGACCACATTTGGCCAGAACGAAGAGAATCCAATACAAAACATTGGGTTATCAATCTTGATTACTATCAAAGCCTTAGTATTAGGTGCCCTGCCTACAGAGTATCCAACCTGTAATGTACGAAGGCTCTCTGTTCCAGGAGGAGTCCTATGTATGCTCTGTCTCTGAAAAGATAATATGCCACTCCACCTTACGTTATAGGTAACTTATTTATTATTATCTTTTTCTGGATGATAGGAAAGGAGGTGATAACCATCCAATTTATTAAGAGAGCTATCCAGTAGCAAGACTGGTTATAGATGTTACAACAGTGGATTGGAAAATAAATAAAATAGTTTATTTGCCATATTGGTACTAGCTAGAATCGTCGCATGTAATGTATGGCCAATACTTATTCAAAAAAGCACCCCAAATTAATGTTTCACGTTTCCACCAAAAAAAAAAAATTAATGTTTCACATGCAAATATTGCATGTAACTCGAAGGAGGCAAGACACTGGATTCTTGACTTTCCCGTTAAGGTCTTGTATTATTGCATTGGTAGGTGCTGGTGTTGGATGTCCCTCTTTGTGTGGGACTATAATTTTTAATAAAAAAAAGAGAAAAACAATCCAAGTAGAACCCAAATCGATAGGCCCGTGGGCTATAAGTTGCGTACGTAAAAGCCATGAAAGAGAGCGTGCGAAAGCCTTTTGATGAAGTTTGAAAATAGTGCGGTGTAGAAATTAGTTACCAATGCGGCGAAAAAGCTTTTCATATGATCTTTTGGTGTAGTACGAAAATCGGCGGCATGAAATAGAGGTGGGGAAGAAGAAATAAGGATTCTGGTGTTACTTTATTAGATGATCACATAATTGATCGTATCTCTATTTTGATAAAATTTCAGCATACTATTTCTGATATCGAGACCAACAAGTTGAATGGTTTTGATCTTTAAAAATTTTTTCTACTAATTATTTCAAGTATCCACATATTTATTGAGATCTGTCTCTATTTATTATTGAAATTTATTTTATTGATGATTATTATTTTATTCTGAAAGAAAAAATTTATTCTTGATGACATATATTTATGTAGCCTCTTGTTGATCCGGAGAAAATCTATAGTTATCCTATTATTCTAAATAGTGAAAGATTTATATTAAATTATGAGATCTCTTTTTATAGATTACTTGATTATTTTGCTTATTAGTTGTCTGAATAGATCGTAAAGATTATTATTACTTTATAATATTTTATTTAATTACACAAAGAGGGAAAAAATTTACAGCTTTATTGTCCGTAATTATAGTTTTCCCAAAAAATGGTATCGAAACAAAATTTTTACTAGTTGATTTTTTTTATTGATTAAATGAAAGAATATACAGATGGAAGTATGGTTACGTCTTCTAATTATTTTTTTTGAAGCTTCGTATAGCTGATTTATTATTCTGCAAAGATTTGTATGATCCTATTAAAGGGAATAGTGCCTAATCAAGTGAAACTCAGCAAAAGCGATAGAAATAATAAGAGGATAGTTAGATTATTCAGATGATGGATAGATGATAGTGTTTTTATTTTATTGCTTTGGAACTAATGCCCATAGTTATGAAAAAACTGAAGAGCCTCTATGAACGGAAGACCGCACAGAACAAAGCATCAGAAAACTTATGAATATAAAGTATAAGAAGGAAAGTTCAGTTACCAAGCATCTGAGTAGATTTCAGGATGTAGTAAATCAGTTGGCTACTATAAAAATGATACTAGATGATGAGTTGTAAGAATTATTATTGCTCAATTCTTTGCCTGATAGTTGGAAAACTCTAGTTGTATTTCTGATTAGTAATTCAGCTCCTAATAATTTTGTGACATTGGGAATAGTAAAGGATAGTATACTCAATAAAGAGATCAGAAGAAGAGAATAAATATGACTACATAGTTAGAGGCATTAGTTATAAAAAATAGGGGAGGAGAAAAATCAAAAATTCACAAATTTTAACAACCATAATAAGTTAAGGAGAAGGTCCAAATTCAGAAAAAGATCAAATATTTTATTGTGATAAGCCAGGGCACGTAAAAAGGAGTGTAGAAATTTAAAAGAGAGCAATCAATGGAGAGGGGTGAAGAAAAGAAGGAAGAGAAAGATACAACAATAATTGCATTTGATGGTGATGTTGCCATTATTTGTGATGATGATTCTATGAATCTTACATATTATGATTGTAAGGTTACTTCTCAGATGCCTCTTTTCATATTATTTCTTAATATGATTTCTTCATATATTATACTAGCAGTAATTTTGGTAGTGTTGAAATAGAAAATGATGGAGTAACTAAGATTGTCAATATAGAAGATGTTCTTTAGAAACTAATATTGGATACCAACTGTTGCTGAAAAATATGAGATATATTTCAGATATCTGTCTCCACTTGATCTCCATTGGAATATTTGATGATGGAGGTTACCATAGCCACTTTAGTGAAGAAAATATAAAATTCATCAAAGATTCTCTAATGGCAGCAAGAGAAAAGAAATCGAGCATATTTTACATGATGTAGGCACAATTATGCAAGACGAAGATGAATATAACTGAAGATTCCTCTACAGAGTTATTGCATAAGCGGTTGGGCCACATGAGCGAGAAGAAAGTTGACAACTTTACTAGAAAGAAACTTCTATCAATGGTACATTTCTGAAAATATACACTAATTGTTTAACTAGTAAATAACAAGAGTTACTTTTCATAAATCTCCTTCACATAAAAGATTACATATTTTAGATTTGATTTATACTAATATTTGCACTATAGATACTAGAACTCTTGGTGGTGCATGCTTTATATTTGTTATTTTATTGGTGATCATGCTAGAAAGTATAAACTTTGTTTAAAATCAAATATCAAATGCTCGATGTGTTCAAGTATTTTTATATTAGTGTTGAAAGAGAAATAGAAAGATAACTAAAATATATTTGAGCAAATAACGATGGTGAATACAGAGGTCCATTTGAAAATAGTGTAGAGATTATGGCATCAATTTTGAAAAATCTATTCTTAAAATATCTCAACATAATGAAGTTGATGAGAGAATAAATCATACTGTTTGTCAAAGAATTCGGTGTATGCTCTCTCATGGTAAAGTATCTAAATTTTTTAGGATGAAGCAATGCGAACTACAGTGGATTTGATCAACTTTTTTCCATCATTTCTTCTTCAAGGTGATGTGCCAGAAAGAGTACCGATTGAAAAAGATATTTCATGTGATCACTTGCGGGTATTTAGATGTAGGGTATTTATTCACATCCCTAAAGATAAGAGATCCAAGCTTGATGAAAAGTTTAGACAGTATATCTTACTGGATTATGCACATAAATAATTTGGATATAGATTACAGGATCCAGTTGGTAAAAAGGTTATTAAAAATTGAGATGATGCATTTCTAGAAGATCAGACTATTAATGATTTTGAAAGATTGAGATGCCAAAATCTATCACTAGAATTATGTTGATCTGAGTCCAGTGCCTCTTACCATGGCAAATAATGACAATGGAGAAGATGTACAGGAAGATGATGATAATGCAGTTGATAAGCCCATATCTAATAATGATATACCAGATGAGTATGCTGAGTAAGCTCCTCCAGATCCACCAGTTGAGCCTTAGTTGAGAAGATCTACTAGAGAGCATCATCCTTTCCAAAAATATTCTCTTCATGAGTATGTGATGATCATTGATGAGGGAGAATCAGAATGCTACCAAGAGGCCATCAATCATGAACAGAAGAGAGAGTGGTTAAAAGTCATATAGGATGAGATAAAATTTCTACATAAGAATGACACATTTGATTTGGTGGAACTATCTAAGGATAAGAGAGCACTCAAAAATAAGTAGGTATTCAGATTGAAAATTAAAAAAAAAAGCTTACAGTAAATGTACAAAGCATGATTGGTTGTAAGGAGATTTGATTAGAAAAAAGATATTGATTTTGAATTTTTTTTTATTCATGATCAAGATGTCTTCAATTTGAGTTATTCTTAGTTTAGTTGCAAGCATGAATTTAAAATTAAACAACTTGATATGAAAACTACTTTTCTCCATAGAGATTTAGAGAAAAAATTTACATGAAGCCACCAAAGGGATTTATAGTTAAAGACAAAGAACATCTTGTATGTGCATTTAAAAAAAAATTATATGGATTCAAACAGGCACCTCGATGGTGGAATAAAAAGTTTGATTTTTTCATGATGAACCATAGGTATAGCAAAATCATTTTGATCATTGTGTATTTATAAAAAAATTCATTGATGAAGGCTTCATTATTCTCTTATTTTATGTGGATGATATGCTAATATTTGGCCATGATGCTAGAAAATTGAAAGCTTGAAATAGAGTTGAGTAAGTCCTTTGCTATGGAGGATTTGGGACCGGCTACATAAATCCTTGGCATGAGAATTACTCAGAGCAAAAAATTTTTGTTATCTCAAAAGAGATATATCGAAAAGGTACTTAAAAGGTTCAACATGAGCAAGTCTAAATTAGTTTTCTCTCCACTTATAAGTCACTTCAAATTAAATTCAGATAATATTTTATAAGTGAGAAAGATAAAAAATAAAAAAATTTTTATGCATCCGCGGTTGGTAGTCTGATGTACATCATGGTTTGCACAAAGTCAGAGATCGCTCATGTAGTTAGTGTTGTAAGTCGGTTTCTTTGTAATCCTGGTAAGAAATATTGGATAGCTGTTAAATAAATTCTCAGGTATCTCAGAAGTATTTTTACAATCTATTTATGCTTTAGTAAAGATAAATCTATGTCAGATGGGTATTCAGATGCAGACATGACTAATGATATAGATTCTAAAAAGTCTATATCAGGATACTTGATAATCTTTTCAGGGAGAGCAATATCATGGCAATCTAAATTACCAAAATATATTACTTATCCACTATAGAGATCGAGTATATTATAGTTACAGAAGTTTGCAAAAAATTTTTATGGATAAAAATTTTTCTACAGGAGTTAGGCCTAGATTAAGAGAAGTATATACTTTACTATGATAGTCAAAGTGCCATCCATTTTCCAAAAAATCTAATATTTCATTTGAAAGCTAAGCACACTAATGTGAGATATCATTGGTTCGGAATGCTTTGGAGATGACATTGTTTTATCTTGAGAGAATCCATACAGTTGATAATTTTTGATTAGATATGATGACTAAAATTTTATCCATTAAAAAATTGATTGCTTGCAGAAAGAAAGCAGGCTTGATGAAACCTCTTACACGAATTGGGAGGGGGAGATTTGTTACATGTCCCTTCTTATATAGGACTACAACTTTTAATAAAAAAGAGGGGAAAGAGTCTAAGTAGGACTCAAAGTAAAAGGCCTGTGGGCTATAAGTTGTGTGTGAAAGGCATCAAAGAGAGCACATGGAAGCCTTTTGGTGAAGCATGAAAATAGTGCGGCATAGAAATCAGCACGATGAAAAAGATTTTCATGTAATCTTTTGGTAAGGTACAAAAATGGATGGCGTAAAATGGAGGTGAAGAAAAAAAATAAAGATTCTAGTGCTATTTGTTTGATGATCAGATGGTTGATCGCATCCTAATTTTGATGAAATTTTAATATATCATTTTTGCCATTGAGAGCTACGAGTTGAATAATTTTGATATTTAAAAAGTCTTCTTTACTAATTATTTAAGTATTCATATGTTTGATGAGATTTGTCCCTATTTATTGTTGAAATCTACTTTATTGATGATGATTATTTTATTGTGAAAGTTAAGATTTATTTTGATGACATATATTTGTATAATCTCTAGTTGATTCATAGAAGACTTACAATAATCTTGTTATTCTAAATAGTGAAAGATTCATATCAAAATTGTGGTGTCTCTTTTTGTGGATTACTTAATTATTTTGCTTGTTAATTAATTGTCTGAGTTCATCATCGAGATTATTATTGCTTTGCGATATGCTATTTAATTACACAAAAAAGAAAAATGAAGTTTGTGATTTTATGGTTCGTGATATTTATTCTTGGATGTTTTTTGGATTATATATAATAAATTTAAATATTTCTATATATTTCAATATAGGATCACAAACTTTATCTATATTGATCTTTAGATTTTTTCGAATCATATATAATAAATTTAAATATTTTTATATATTTCAATATGAGATTCTAAAATTAATCTTAAAAGTCTTTTTTTTGACGTCATGACATCAAGTTGATATAATCAGATTTTTT
>KE504744.1:1194938-1205139 GCA_000441515.1 Elaeis oleifera
GTTGTATTCTTGTTGAATACGGTTAGTGGATTTGAATTCCAAAGAGGAACTTGGAGAGTGGATGTAGGTGCAAGATTGGCATCGAACTACTATAAATCTTGATTGTTTGTGGTGTGCTTACTTGCTCTCTTCCTAAATTTATTTACTTTCTTGCATTCTTACATCTTATTGCTACGTCTTGCTTAAATCATTCAGTACATATAACTTGCTTAGTATTACTTAATCCTTATGGTTCTAAATTAACTTAAATTTAAAATCCAATTCACCCTCCTCTTGGGTTGCATAGCTGGACAACAAGTGGTATCAGAGCTCGGTGGTCTAGCCCTTTTTGGATTTAACCATCAAAAAGTCAAAGATCTATGGCAACTCAAGTTGGTCTTCACTAGTCGAGGGATAGTCTACAAACCGACCTCCACTTTTCAATGGGTCAAACTACACCTATTAGAAAGCTCAGATGAAAATCTTTATCCAAGCACTTGACTATGATATGTGAAGTATCATAGTTAATGGACCACACATACCTACTAAGATAATTGATGGTGTAGAATCAACCAAATTCGAAAGAGAATGGGATGAGGTTGACAAGAAAATGGCTCAACTCAATGCCAAAGCCATGAATGTTTTATATTGTACTTTAGATACTAATGAATTTAATCGTATTTCAACATGCATGTCGGCTAAGAAAATATGGGATAGATTAGAAGTAATTAACGTATGAAGGCACGAATCAAGTTAAAGAATCAAAAATTAACATGCTTGTGCACAAATATGAACTCTTTAAAATGGAGCATGATGAATCAATATCTGAAATGTTTACTCATTTTATGGATATTATTAATGGTCTAAAAAGTCTTGGTAAGTCTTATTCTAACAACGATTTTGTGAGAAAGATTCTTAGGTCTTTACCAAGGACTTGGGAGATCGAAGTGACCGCAATCTAAGAAGCCAAAGATCTGAATATTTTATCCTTGGAGGAGCTTCTAGGATCGCTAATGACACACGAGCTAAGTATGAAATAATATCAAGAAGAAGATGTCAAAAAGAAGAGAACAATCGCCCTCAGAAAGGAGTGGCCGTTCCGCACGACACTCACGCAGAAAGGAGTTTTGAAACTCGCAAAGATCAACAATCCCCCACAAGTTTCAAAAACTCATAAAAAGTATTTAAATTTAATAAATATTTTAAAAAATTCTTGAGCTTTTATCGTGCTTAGTACAAGTACCTTTTAGTTTTGAACTTACATTAGTATAAAAATATACATAGTATGAAGATGAATTGATCTAAATGCGGGGTAGTGCTATTTAGGTCATGCGCTTGCCTTGATTTTCATGAGAGTTACTAGGGATTCACCCTAATCCCATAGTCACGGCCTCACGACTACTCTTACTAAGGTAGATCCTCCAAGTATACGTGTAATGAAATCATACCTTGCTGAACATTCTGCTTTGGATCTAATGAGAGCTATGCTCAACCTAACCATTACACATAGAGCATTACACCATAGGGATGGATTGGAGACAAACTCCAAGAATCGGTGCCCCCAGATGTCACCTCAGAGATCGTTACCCTTTGAACCTTGACCCTGGGATCTCCAATCGTAAAGGTAGAGGTCCACTCTGGTGACTAATATATGGGCTTAAGCCGTATCCCCCTCGATGTCTCAAACACCAAAACTTTTGAAAGATCTTTAGCTAAAAGATCAGACAGATTATTTTTGATCTAATAAATTGAAGTGATATCACATTTTTCATTTTATTTTCATAGTTTTGTATCTGATCAAAATATGACTATTTATCTTTTGTTTGATGTTTGTTGATTTAAGAAATCTATTAGAGCTCTATAATCATAATTTATTGGTATTACAGATATTTTGAATAGAAAAATTTCAATATCATTAATTAAATCTTTTAGCCACTGTGCTTCAGTGCAAGTGGTGTCAAGAGCAGTTAATTCAGACTCTAACGTGCTTCTTATTATTATTGTTTGTTTATATGAACCCCAAGATACTGCACCACCTTCAAATATGAAGAGATAACCTATGGTGGACTTAACATCTAAATTATCTGTTATCCAGTTAGCATTACTATATCCTTCTAGTACTTCTGGATAACCAAAAATAAGAGAGAGTAATCTAAAGTTCCTTTCAGATATCTAAAGACTCTTTTAAGAGCTTTTCAATATTCTTCACTACGATTGCTAGAATACCGACTTAGTCTGCCTACTGTATAAGCTATATCAGGATAGATTTTATTTGCTATATATAATAGTGATCCTATTCTCTGAAAATACTCTAACTGTCTTACAGGTTCTCCTAAATTCTTAGTTAAATATGAACTATGATCATATGGGGTAGAGACAGGATTTAGATCAAAATGTTCAAACTTTTTAAGCATTTTTTCTATTGAATTTGTTAGGTTTATTGCTATTTCATTATTGTTTTTTAAGTTCATTCCTAAGATTATATCAGCTTCTCTTAAGTCTTTCATATCAAAATTAATTAATAAACAATCTTTAGTTTTTTGTATTATTTTTAATGATGTTTCAAATAATAGAATATCATCTACATACAGACATAAAATGATAAAATCTGAGTTATTCCTTTATAATATACATATCTATCATGTTCATTAATTCTAAAATTATCACCTAGGATAATTTCATCAAATTTAATATGCCATTGTCTAGGAGCTTATTTTAATCTATAAAATGATTTAATTAGTTTACATACCTTATGTTCTTGTCCCTTGACTATAAAATCTTGAGGTTGGTTTATATAGATTTCTTCTTCTAATTCTTCATTTAAAAATATAGTTTTATATTTATTTGATGAATCATTAATTTATGAATTGATGCTAATACTACTAAGGTTCTTAAGGTGGTTATCCTAGCTACAGGAGCATAGGTATCAAATAATCTATGTCTTTTTTTGACTGTATCCCTTAGCTACTAACCTAGTTTATATCTTTTATTATTTATTTGGTCTTAATTTCTTTTGAAAATCTATTTAGTTTCTATTGCTTATTTCAGGAAGTAAATCTGATAAAATCCAAATTTTATTCTCTAGGATTGATTGAATTTCACTATTTATAGCTTCCTTCCAATATGATGAATCTGATGATGGCATAGCTTCATCATATGTGCAACGATCACCCTCTATAAGATATGTAAAGAATTCTTCTCCAAAATTCTTTTTAATTCTGATCCTTTTACTTCTTCTTAATTCTGTTTCAATTTTAAGTTCTAGTTCCATAGATCTAGAAGAAGATGGTTCATATTCTAGAGATCTAAAAATTTTAGTCTTAAAAGAAATATTCCTCAAAGAAAGAAGCATCTCTAGCTTCTAGAATTGAATTAAAGCTTATATCACTAATATCTGATTTAATCACTAAGAACCTATAGGCATTATTATTTTGGGCATAGCCAATAAAGATAGCATCTACAGTTTCAGATCTTAGTTTTCTCTTTTTGGATTTAGAAATATTCACCTTAGCTAGACACCTCCACACTTTAAGAAAATTCAAATTAGGAGCTCTGCCTTTCCAAAATTCATAAGAGGTCTTACCACTATCCTTAACAGAGATTCTATTTAGAATGAAGTAAGAAGATAGAAGAGTCTCCCCCACAAATTCTCAAGTAGGCCTGAGCTAATCAATATAGCATTCACCATATCTAAAAGGGTGCAATTTTTACGCTAAGCCACACCGTTGGACTGTGGAGAGTAAGGAGCAGTTACTTCATGAATTATTCCATATTCTTGATAGAACAGGAAAAGTCATTTGAGTTATACTCCCTCCTCTATCAGTCCTAAAATCTTAATTTTCTTTTCTTGTTGATCTTCTACCTCACTCTCATAAATTTTGAATTTATTAAATATTTCATCCTTAGATTTCATTAGGTAACAGTAGTAATATCTCGAAAAATCATCTATAAGGTTACAATGTACCTATTGCTACCACGGGTTGCAGTTTTGGAAGAGTCACATATATCACTATGTATCAATTCCAAGATTGAAGAATTTCTTTCAACTGATTTAAATAATTTTCTTGGTTGTTTAGATTCAGCACATATTTTATACTTAGATATATCTAAGATTGATTTGGAAATTAGCTTTAAATCCATCATATATTTGATTTTTCTTAAGTGTATATGACCTAATCTATCATGCCATAAATTTTGATTAGATTTATTCACAAAATAAACTTGATTCTCAGCTTTATTAATAAATAATTTATTATATTTAATTTGAATAAGCTTTCACTTATATATCCTCTTCTTATGAAAGCATTATTCTTAGTTATCACAACTTTATTACAATCAAGGATAATTTTATATCTTTTTGGACCAGCTGAGACCCACTGACTAGGTTCTTCCTAAGGTCTGGAACATATAATACATCCGTCAGGATAAGAATTTTTTCAGAAGTCATCTTCAAATTAATTCATCCTTATCCCTTGATCTTGGTGGCTGTATTGTTCTCAAAGATTACACCTCCTCCACTTGAGTCCTGAATAGTAGTGAATTAGGAGCGATCAAAACAAATGTGAACATTAGCTCCTGAATTCAACCACCAATCAAGGTTAGAGGAAGTAATATTAACTTCAGGGTTAAAGCTTACTGATCTAAAGGTGGTATCTTCTGGACCTTCAACTACATGAGCTTGAGGTTTCGAGGAACCAGAAGGCTTGCGAAAGGGCTCCCTCTTCCGGTGATAACAGTCTCTTGCAAGATGATTGATCCTTCCACACACAAAGCAGAACTTATCACTTAGACCTTGGGCAGGCTTGTTAGATTCGGTGTTATTGGCCTTGAAGTTTTACCCTTAGGCTTGAACTTGTTTGAGTTAGGCCGGTTAAGTTGATTTGACTGGTATTGTTGGTTTGATTGAAATCTAGATTTTGATTTGGATTTGGTGCGGATCAGGTTAGCTTGAGCATCCGGGACTTTGATTTGCTGGGTTTTGGATCTGTGTTGGTCTTCTATCCTGATTAAATTTAGAAGTTGAGTTAGGGTTAGTTCTCCTTGCTTATGGAGCTGATCTTTGGCAAAGTCATCCCAAGAAGAAGGCAACTTATCAAGAAGGCTCGAGACCCTAAATTTTTCAGAGAGAGAGGTTCCATTGGTTTGAAGCTTCCTAAAATATTCTTAAAATTGATGGAGTTGGTTATTTATAGGTTTATCGTCTATTATAACAAATCTAAGAAATGATGTAATGTTGAACCGTTCAACCCCAGCATCATCAAGGCCATATTCAGACTCTAAGTTATCCCATAATTTTTTTGCACTCTTTATAGATAGATAAATATCATAGAGTGAATCAGAAAGGACACTTAGAATTCTATCCTTACAAAGATAATCTTCTTCAGGGGTGGCAAGAGAGGTTGAACTAGAAGAGGTAGAGGATTGGTCAATAATCGACCAGAGCCCCAAAGTGGTTAGCCAAAATTTCATTTGGCTTTGCCACCTTCTAAAGTTGGTTCCATCAAATTTGTCAGGTCTAAGGCTAATGGTTTTATCTCTAAGGATAGTCATTTGGTCTAAGTAATGTTCAGAGGAGAAGACTGAAATTTGAAGAAAATTTATTAATTTTTTTTAATTTATTATTTATTTTTAATATTAACTAGCCTGACTCATAAGTTTTATTAAGGTTGAGCATGCAGCAATACAAGTTTTGAGGGGATCTTTAATTAATTTGTACAGCACAAAACTATAAAAATAATATCGGTCAAATAAAATAATATATAAATATGCAAGGAACATAAGCCCTAAATATGTATAAATAATTAAATATGCATGTCCTACAAAAATAACTATGAAATCTCTTTTAGACTGTTATCGATTATTATGAAGTATAACTATAGAAAGTTGAATGACAGGAAAATGAACAGTAAAAAAAAATATAGAAGAGAGCGCTTAGAAAGAAATAAAATATTAAATAGGCTCACGGTAATTTAAAAGAAGAGGGGTTCTATTTGATGTTCGGATGTCGATCTAATTTTTTTTGTGTGACGTGTGCGATACAATATATGTGATGTGATAAATAATAAAATAAATACAGAATTTGGTTTGGAAGGTGGTTAAACCACTGTCCTAAAAGATATTTCGGCCCCTTTTCGTGCGAAGATTTGAGCTGCACACTCTGTTTCAAGGTACAATTCAGAAGCTAAATACTCTAACGTCCGTCAGTGACATGATCTCAAATGGATGCCGATCAGATTCGTCCTCGGTCTAAATAATAATAAAATCAGATAAAAGAGAGAAGTAAAAAAAATTATTTTTTAAAAAATAATTTGTATTTTTTTTTTCGGTTGAAAATTGAGAAAAAAAATTTAAATAGATCCAAACAGCCGCGGTAGCTGTACGTATAAGAATCATCTCTGGAACAGACGCTCGCATACGGAGCTTTAGAAAATGGCTGCGAAATAATCGTACAATACGAACTATTCGTGGAACGATCAAACAGCAGAACGTTCACGTGTACTGAATGCTCCGCATTCAGTACACGTTCAATGTTCCACGTGCGAGGAGTTTTGAAACTCCCACCGTGGAATAGCATTCAGTACACGTTCAATGTTCCACGTGCGAGGAGTTTTGAAACTCCCACCGCGGCCATTCCATGCGATGCTCATGTGCAAAGGAGTTTTGAAACTCCCACTGTGGCCTTTCCACGTGCGCGACACTCACGCGGAAAGGAGTTTTGAAACTCCCAAAAGTCAACATGATGGAGGGTTAGTTCAGCGATGATGCTTTGATAGTTTTCACAGGGGAGCATCAAATTGTTCGGTTGAAGAGAGGCTTGACTTGGGTGTCCGAGTAATTCAAACCACAAACATAACCGATGTAGTCATCCGGATCAATGTTATAGATGAGGCCTGGATCCACGGCTCCAGCTGGATTCACCTGTCCAGCACCGGTCGCGAAGACACTAGCCGTCTTATTGGAATTCTCGTCGACGATGAGGTTGCCATCGAGGTCTAGATCACGAGCCGAAGTTATAATCGCTGACTGGATGTAGGCCGGCGACCAGTTTCTGTGCTTGTTCTTTATCAGCGCGACGATTCCCGACACGTGAGGTGTTGCCATCGATGTGCCACTGTCGAAATTGAACGTCTTGGTAGCCAAGGCCGAGGGTTCGGTCCAATGTTGAATGGCCACCCTCCAGAATGTTCACGCCGGGAGCGAGGACGTCGGGCTTCAGGATGCCACCATTCGTCGTAGCCGGGCCTCTGGAAGAGAACGAAGCAACTCCTGGAGATGGTCGGTATCCGAAAACTGTGTGCTTGAAGATAATCGTTGCATTAGGAGTGAAGCTTTTAGGTTTTGATCCAGAATAGTATAGTAATTTTGAAACACTATCCTATCCCTGTAGCTGATTTGAGCGACTGGAAGGACATGGGTAATATGACCTAATAATTTTGGTCCAGAATAGTAGTAATTTGGAAACACTAATAATTTTTCATATATATGACCTTAAGATAATATGCATGAATCAATGAGGAGCTTGCTTAGTGTGACCTGCACCACATTTTTGTGCGAGTGCAGCAACCTTACATGAACGAATAAAATGTTTGGATCTTTTTTTGTTCTTTTGACGTAAAGGGAGGGGAACCCACCCTGTCACTTTATTATCGCTGACTTAATGATTACAGGAGAAAAGGACCGCAGCAATGGATCGGTCACGGTGATTCTATACATGGCGTCCCGTCATGTGCTGCAGTGGATACTCAAGGAATATCTATCTTTGATTCTACCAAAAAAAAAAAATACAGGAGAAAGGGACAAAGCAAGAGATGACAAGACGACATTTGGTCAGCAACCAAGAGAATCCAATACAAAACATCAGGCTATCAACCTTGAGTGCTATCAAAGCGGGTGCCTTGCCCACATTTTCTTGTTTGTGACGTACGAAGGCTCTTTGTGTAGAATATATAAGTTACGTATCATGTCGGTTGAAAATTCAAATTAATATCAAATAAAAAATATTTATAAAAATTATAAAAAATAAAAATTAAGAAAAAAATTATTAAAAAAATAAAAATCAAAACTTCACAAAAATATCTTACGAAAAAGTCTTCATACGAATAAATAATCTATCATCTCTTTTCTTTTATACAATCTTCCACATCGTTCTTTACACGATTTTCTACAAATTATAGAGATACCAAAGGTTCCTTTAAATAGAGAATCACATGGATGAAATTTTGATTCCTATCTTGACTTACAAACTAAAATCCATTAGAATATAAATTCTAACAATATTTAAAAAAATAATTAAATAGAGTAATACTAAAAATAAATTTTAAAATCATTAAAATCAATAACCAACTAAAAATAGGATCTTAGTTAGATTTGGACTGAGCAATAAATCTCAACACTCATTGCAAAGTCTATATCGACAATGCTGAAGTTATCAATATCATGAAGTGCCATCATAGCCATCGTCATCATTGCCATAGTAACAGTAATATGTAACAATTTATTGAACTTATTGTGGGGTCATCCATCTCAGTCGATGTCTTCGAAACTTATACTCGAAGTTCCTAGGTCAATAAGAATGATGTGAGCCTTGGCTGTGGACGTCACTAGAAAATCGATCTCATCAGAAGATTGACCTCCTCACACTATAAGAAATTTACGTATTAGCGATGGCTATAGCGATGGCAAGAAAGCCATCGCTAATAGCACTATTTGTCGATAAAATATTACGATCAAAAGTATTTTTGTCGCTAAAAGTCGATAAATTATTAGTGATAGTTTATTGATTATTAAAGATGGCTTTTCGTCGCTAATATTTATTAGTGATGGCTTTAATGTCAGAAAACAAGCCGTCACTAATAACTGACAACTTTTTTTTAAATTTCATCGTGATTTTATTAACGATGAAAAATTTTATCAAAGATGTCAATCAGATTGATTTTCGATAAAAAAAAGTACTATATGAAATCTTCAGTTTTTTTCTCTTCCTCTATCCCTATCCCATAGGTACAGTATTTAAATCAATAGAGAACCTTTTCTTCTGTATGAATCGATATTATTACATTCCAATTCCTTCCTGATACCTCTCAAGAAAAATCTCGAATTGGATCCAAAATTGACGGGTTGTCGTGAGCTTATCCATGTGGTGTTTTACCATCTCTAATAACACCGTCGCTAATAACATTAGCGATGGTAATTTTGCCATCGTTAATACTAATCCTATTTCAGCCCCACCTAATTTTTCACTTTTCCTCTTTCTAGCTCTGGTGCCCCTACCTCTCTCTTTACCCTGCATTCGGTCTCCCTCTTTTCCCCGTTGTCGGATCCCGCCTCTCTGAGTCTCTGGCCGTCGGATCCCACTTCTCCAAACTCTCGACCGTCGGATCCTGCTTCCTCGAGCCCCGACCGTATCCCAGAGCCACCAGCCTCCTCCTGCCTCCTTGAGCCCTCAGCTGCCTCCCACCTCCTCGAGCACCCGGCCGCCTCCCTGAGCCCCGAGCCCGCCTTCTCTCGGCTGCCTTCGGTCTCCCTTTTCCTCCACTGCTGGATCCAATTTTTCGAGCCGTCGGCCGCCTCTCTGAGCCTCGAGCCCTTGGCCAACCTTCCCTTGGTTGCCTCCCCGAGCCCCGAGGCCCCGACGTGCCTCCCCCGGCCGCCTCCCAAGTCTTCAGGCCATCTTGAGCCCCTGCCTACCTCCTCGAGCCCTCGGCCAGCCTCCTCGTGGCTGCCTCCCCAAGCCCCCCAGTGACCTCCCGAGCGCCCGACCTGCCTCCCCTTGGCTGCCTCTCCGAGCCCCCAAGCCTCCTTGAGCCTTCTGCCCACCTCCTCGAGCCCCCGGCCCGCCTCCCCCTTCTTTCCCCTCGCCTTCCTCTTCCTTCCGCTTCTTCTCCTACCATGTAGCATCGTCTCTTCCTGTGCAACGCTGCCTCCATGCCGCAGCATCGTATCCATGCTGCAACACTGCATCCGTGCCGCAGCGCCGCATCGTGCCGCAGCCAATCTTGGTGGGTGTGGTGAGTATTGCTACGACGGCTGCATAGCAGTCACCAAATATCATTATTTAAATTTTAATATTTTAAATTAATATTTATAAGATTTAGTTAAATTAGATTTGATATTTAAATTAAATTAATAATATTTAATTAAATTTAATTAAATTAGTTTAAATTAATAATATTTAATTAATTTAAATTAATAATATCATTAATAATATTATTATTTTTAATAA
>KE504744.1:1267859-1283018 GCA_000441515.1 Elaeis oleifera
TATACCTAACACATATATTAAAAAAATCTGAGTCGAGATCCGAGGTCATCTAGATAAGATCCAATATGAAGAAAGTCAAACTTGGCAAGATTCGAGGCCACCTCGACAAGATCCAAGGTGAAGAAAGCCAACCTTGATAAGATCCGATGTTGTCCAAAAATCTTTGGCAAGAACCGAGGTCTTCTCGACAAGATCCAAGGTGAAGAAAGCCAACCTTGACAAGATCCAATGTTGCCCAAAAATCTTTGGCAAGAGCTGAGATTGCCTCAACAAGATCCAAGATGAAGAAAACTAACCTTGACAAGATCCGAGATTACCTAAAAATCCTCTCCAGGAACTGAGGTAGAGAAGCCATCGACAAATGCACATATGTAATCTATATCGAAAAATTTATTCAAAGGGAGGTAGCGGTTCACTTGATGAACCAAATGGCATGGATTCACCACTTCGGACAAGCTAAGAATTTTTTCATGGACTACTTCTTTTGTCCGAAGAGGTCAGTGGTTCACTTGAAGAACTAAATGGCATGAATTTACCACCTCGGACAAGCTCAGAATTTTTTTCATGGACTATTTCTTTCGTCCGAAGCGACCTCTTCGAACTCAAAAGTGGAGGGCAAGTATTGTGCATGGGTCAATACCATCTCAGTCGATGTACTCGAGATTTATATTCAGAAATTCTTAGGTCGACAAAAATATCGATGTGAGTCTTGACTGTGGACATCACCAGAAGGCTGACCTTATTAGAAGGCCGATTTTATCAGAAAGCTGACTTCATCAGAAGGTCAAGCTCATCAGAAGGCCGACCTAATTAGAAAACTAGCCTCACCAAAAGACGGATCTCATCAGAAAGCCGACCTCATCAAAAGATCGATCTCATCAGAAAGCTGACCTCATCAATAAGCCTACCTCATCAAAAGACTGACCTCATCAGAAGGCTGATTTTATCAGAAGGTCGATCTCATTAGAAGATTGACAGCTGAGCTCATCAGAAGATTGAATTCATTAGAGAGCCGACCTCATCAGAAGGCAGAGTTCATCAGAAGATTGATCTTTGATATGTGGTAACATTAGAAGATATCAGCCTCATACCAATCTGCAAGTCAAATATCTCTCGCCAACCCTATACTAAATCTAATCGATTAATTACTGACTTGATGCCATGACAGCCGACCTGCTCAGTTTATATTAGCGGGATATCAATTTTAGCTGACCTTTTACTCAACCAATAAAGCTTCTAGTCAGTTATCTTCCAGCTATAATACAGTTATGTTACAGCTATGATACAACTACAATCCATGTGGTGAATGATAACCCATGATCTTCCTGTAGCTGACCATTCTGTTATCACAAACTAACGATCTAACAAATAGATCTTCCAAATCAAGTGGTTATTAACTACCCAACAACTCTCCATAGCTTAACAGCTAAGTAACCTCTCCTATATAAAGATAGGTAGGATGTTCTCTGGGAGATAAGTCATAAGTCAAAACTCACGAGCTAAGACTCTGCTGGATTCTTTTCAGCTCCCTCATTGAAGAGAACCAAAAGTTTTCACTTTTTCATTCAAACCCTCTCCTTGTTTTCCATTTTCTCTATTTCCACTATATGTTCTCAAGGTTCTGATTGATTTAAGTATCGGAGGATTCTAAACCGAAGGATACTCTACTGGTTTTAGGACTTCTTTTGCAAGTTCGCTCGTGGTCTTCATTGACTTGATCTTTAGTAGCTTTCCAGTTTAGTTCAACACCGACCTTATCTCCTTTTCTTCGGAGCTTGCAGTATAGAATCAACAATTGACTAATGAAATTCTTTTATTGGCTTGAATAATAATTTCTTCACTGGTTCGTCCTCTTAAATTATAGCAAACCCTCTTAAATTATAGGAACACCTTAATTTGAGAAGTTGGATGTTTTCCTTCCCCCTTATTTTTCTCGCTTTTATTAGTTTGTTGTTACTCAAAATAATTACTAATTTGTGTAGAAAAGGTTACAAGGATGTGTTGGGAATTACTAGAGTCACAGTAATGCACCGAATCCTATAAAAACCCTTAAATATCAAATTTTGGAGACTAATTATTGAAATCATCCTAATAACGGAGAAAATATTCGTTGCAACGGTGATATCATGTCACCGTTGTAACAAATCAATGAAAAGTTGGGAATGGGTGAAATACACAGCCTGTTAGCTGTGCAACGTAGCCTGTTAGCTGTGCTTCCCCTAATTTGCTTTTCACGCTCCATGTGCATAACGCTGTAGTGGAAAGTGCTGATTTTGTGGCATGATGTTTGTTTCCTTGACATGCTCGTCTGATCATCTTTTAATACGTCAATGCTATGTAGGTGTGGGATTGTGGTTATAATTTCTTTATTAGATGATTCATAGTGATTGATGGATTCATAAAAGAATCTGTCGATCTTATGTAAAGCCTTACTAAAGATTAGATTTTGGAGACTGCTGTCATGATAATTCGTGTGTGCAATCTCTGAGCGCATCCTATCTCCTAAAGCTGAAGGTTTATTTGGAAACACTTTCTCTTTTTCTCTCTCTCACTTTTTTATTTTTATTTTTATTATTTATTTATTTTTTTTTTTTTTGCAGTGAGATCAATTGCTACTCCAGCCGAAGCTACGGCAGGGTTTGATGAGATGGCTGCAGGGACTGAGCGGAAGTATTACATGCTTGGTGGTAGCGGGGGAGGGACTGAGCGGAAGTATTACATGCTTGGTGGTGGAGGGGGTGTTGGGAAAACGAGCTGTGCTGCATCCCTGGCTGTTAAGTTTGCGAATAATGGTCATCCTACCCTTGTAGTGTCCGACCCTGCACACCCTTTGAGTGATTCTTTTGCACAGGTACTGAGGCACATGACTATATATGTGGTGGAGTTATTTCTGTGTGGAAAAAAATTGTAAGATTTCCTTTTATTGGTTACCAAATCCTACAAGCTCAGGAAAGCAAGTTTGCTATATGGTACCTTATTTTGGATTTAAACTCAAAGTGGAATCTCAATTCGGTTGTGTTTTTTACTCATATTATCTCTAGGATTTGAGTGGAGGAACACTAGTGCCAGTTGACGGACCGGATTCTCCTCTGTTTGCGCTAGAGGTGAGAGAGCATATAATTGGAGTTACTTCTGCAAGGATTCTCACTTTCTGCACATCCTTTCAAACTCTTTTTTGAAATAATTTGCTTCTCCTAATTGACATGCTCCAGTAGATGTTCAACCAGGAAGGTTTCTTTTGCAGATAAATTGTGAAGAGGCTAGGGAAGAGTTTCGAAGTGCAAGTCAAATAAGTGGAGGGACTGGGGTTAAAGATTTTATGGACAGTGTTGCTGCAAGGCTTAAAATCTAGAGTAGGACAGATCGAATCGAATGAGATTGGGCTGGAGCGATCATTGCAATCCGGTGAAAATTCTTCTAATCTGCAAAACTAGTCAAGAAACTCGGTGGGGATCCTCCGATTTTTGACCCTCCGATGCTTAAGTCAGTTCGAGCCTTAAGAACAGGAATGAAAAAAAGTGGGAGAACAAGAGAGACCGAGTAGGACTGGAGAAAGACTGGGTAGAAATCAAGATTCTGATCAAGTTTTCTATCGATAGAGTCTCCCTTATCTTCAGAGAGCAAGACTTACGGATGGAGGATCCCTAGCTTTCTATTTATAGAGGGGTTGAGGAAGCCGTTTCAGAGTTTGTTGGCCGTTAGAGGAGTTTGTTAGGCAGTTAGAGAGCCATCTATAAATGAGCTGACGTACAGTTGGATATATGAGCTGGAAGTGGGGTCATGCTTGGTCGATTTTGCCAACTATACATGAGATCGTGGCCAGCTGGGACTTAGCTGTGGTAGATGATGGTAGGACGATCGTTGCCGCCAACATAGTGGTTTACCTCGATGAACAACCGGAGTGAAGTAAAGGAGACCGGCAATTCCACCTCGGTAAACGATCAAGGTGAAAGAAGACCAAATAAGATAGGCTACTATCGGTTGAGATACCAATTGTTTTGGGCATACAAGGCACCATGATTCGGTTCGGCAAATAGCCGATCTCAATATTCGATCGTCAAACAAAGACACTATCAGTGCTTCGAGATTGGTGATTTTCTGACATCATATGATGATGCTACGTGGCTGGAGATCGGTTTAGTGTACCAACACTTTGCCCCCACTTCCTATGTTTGAGGTAATAATTTTTCGATTGGACTAGGAAGTAGAAGTATCTTCATCTTTACTCTGTAGATTGGGTTTTCACCAGTTTGAAAGATATTTACAATTGAGACCGAATTTTATCGGCCAGGATATCTTATCTCTGTACTTGCCCTTTTGGCTCGGCTTTCACTGGTCAGGAGATTTTATCTCTATATTTATTTTTGGCTTAATTTTATCAATCGGAAGATCTTATCTCTGTATTTACTTTTTGATCCAATTTTTATCGATCAGGAGATCTTATCTTCATATTTACTTTTTGGCCCAGTCTCACCTGTTAGGAGTTCTTATCTTCGTATTTGCTTTTTGACTCAGCTTTCATCGATCAGGAGATCTTATCTCCGTATTTACTTTTGATCCGATTTTTATCGACTAGGAGATCTTATCTCTATATTTGCTTTTTGGCTCGATTTTCACTGGTCAGGAGATCTTATCTCCATATTTGCTTTTTGATCCAATTTTTACCGATCAGAAGATCTCATCTTCATATTTGCTTTTGGCCTAGTCTTCATCGGTCAGGAGATCTTATCTCCGTATTTACTTTTGGCTCAGCTTTCACCAGTCAGAAGATCTTATCTCCATATTTACTTTTGGTCTGATTTTTATCGATCAAAAGATCTTATCTTCATATTTATTTTTTGATTCGACATTCATCGGTCAGAAGATCTTATCTCTATATTACTTTTTGATCTGATTTTTATCGATCAGGAGATCCTATCTCCATATTTGCTTTTTGGTCCAGTCTTTACCGATCAGGAGATCTTATCTCTGTATTTATTTTTTGATCCAATTTTTATCGATCAAGAGATCTTATCTCCAAATTCGCTTTTTGACCCAGTCTTCACCGATCAGGAGATCTTATCTCCGTATTTATATTTTGGCTTGACTTTCATCAGTCAGAAGATCTTATCTCCATATTTACTTTTTGATCCAATTTTATCGATCAGAAGATCTTATTTTTATATTTGCTTTTTGGCCCATTCTTCACCGACTAAGAGATCTTATCCATGTATTACTTTTGGCTTGACTTTCACCGCCAAGGAGATCTTATCTCCGTATTTGCTTTTTGATCCAATTTTTATCGATCAAGAGATCTTATCTCCATATTTATTTTTTGGCCCAGTCTTCACCAGCTAGAAGATCTTATCTCTGTATTTACTTTTGGTCTGATTTTTATTGACTAGGAGATCTTATCTCTATATTTTATCTTGAGATTTTTAGACTGGTATTGTCATCACCTGAAATAAATGTATCGAGCCTCGAGAATATCAAAATTAATTATTTGATCGAAAATGAAAGCGATTTGACCTTTAGGGCAATGATTCATCATATCTTTTCGCCATGATTGCTTGAAAAGTTATTTTTAAAAATATCCAATGGGGCATGCCAAATGTCGACGCCGGAATGGCCTATCGACTTGGCCATGGATCAGACTATTGTGGCAGCACTTGAAGGGGGTACGGCTAATTGCCACCTGACAAGGCTGCTGACTTGGGGCCATGTGTCATTAATCGGCCATGAGACTGGTTAATCTGAATCGTTTGTTTGCTTATAAAAGATCTTTGCCCCCCTGTCACTGTTCATTTCCATTATTTTTCTTGCAGAGATCCTATCGAATTCCCATTTCTCTCGAAGTCTTCCTGCCTTCAACATCCGTCAAAGGGAGGCCATCGGAGAGAGCTTGCCAGAATCAGAGAAGAAGGGTATTTTTCTCATCTCTGGAGGGGTTTCGTCTACCAGCTTTAGGTATCGACCTTTCATCCCGATTTCATTTGTCACCGAATAGCTTTTTTTTGCTTCTTTCTTCTCTTTACACTTCTTCCCATCCGGCCCTTTCATCTATCTTTAAAAAATCTTTTGAGGAGAATATGCTTACCAGAGGGAGAAAGGGAAGAAGATTGTAGATGACCTCCAGATTAGGTTGACTCAGCTCCTATTGACTATTGAGGTAGAGAGTTCACCCTGGGAGAACCTTAATATTGGTCCCATAGGTGAAGGGAGTCTGGACCATAGTGCAAAATCTCTCGTGCGTAGACTAACAGATTACCTCGATCCTGAAATGGAGGGATCGATTTTGATCAAGGAGAATCTCATGAACCTTAGAGAGAAATATGATATACCCGATGAGTATGAGATGTTGGCACCAGGTCTGAAAGATCAAGTTTCTAAGCCTTCTAAGAGTTGCATTGCCTTCTATGATAAAGCTCTCCGATCTGGTCTGCGATTTTTATTGTACCATTTTCAGTAACATTTTCAATTTTTATAGGGTTTATTCTATCCAGATAACTCTGAATGCAATCAGGATGATCATAGTGTTTATAATTATATGTAAATTCCTCCTTATAGAACTTAGAATCTCCTTGTTTAGGTCTTTGGCATTTTTAAAAAGGCATTCGAGTGAGAGGAGTTGGTGGTACTTCTCACATCAAAAAATTTATAAATTTGGATCTAGTCTTTCTTCTTCAATTCATGGTTGGAAAGGCCATTTTTTCTTGTTTGGGCTCCCATTCTATGGGGTTTTAGGACTTTCTGGGGATGTCTGGACATCGAGTATAATTCCAATGATAGAATTCTCTCCAGGAATGAGGTAGCTCATTTAGCCATGATTACCACCAGAGTGCCCAAGTTATCTTCCTTGGTTACTGATCAGACATTGTATGATGTTGGCATCTGCCTGTATTCTCCTCAGGGTAAGACCGAAGTATTTTCTCTTGTCTTATTTCTTCTTTTGTATCATATATCTTTTCTTGATAGTACAACTCTTTTGATGCAAAAATGAGGTTTAATCCGAATAGATTGGAGGGAGGAAAGAAGGACCAACCAAAGCCATCTGACTCTGATCCTGCATCAAAAAGAGCCAAAGGTGTAGATCCTCTTCTTGCCCGGGTACCATCCTGGTCTTCTTCTGTCACTCTTTCTCTGGCCAATTTGGAGAGAAACGATACTCCCCAAGATCTCCAAAATACTCTCCAAGAGGTATCAACCAAGCCTCCACCTCATCAGTGAATCGAGGTGAGAAATAAGGACAATAATCAGCCCGTGTCCCCCCCAAGGACCAAGGATGCAAGCCAACCACTACCCCATCCACTTCGACTGAGGGAGATGCCGTAGGGACAATGTCTCTTTTGGAGCGAGTGCGGTTGGGTCCAGACCTTTCTGAATCGATGCTTCCAATCGTTGACCTAAAGACCCATCGAAAGAATAAACTGGAATAGACGGCTGATCATGCTTTCGAGCACCTCATGCACATGAGTCTCCTCACCACTTCTTCTCTTTTATTTTCTCCTCTTCTCTTTTTATTTTTATTTTTTATTTGAGGTCGGTGAATGACCGAGCTGAATCTTTGCCTCACAAGTTGCTATCGATCTCAAGGTCATATATGAAAACGTGACCTATTTACTGACAAATAAGGAGGCCATGGATGCCAACCTATTGATTCTCCAAGAGGAGAAGAGGAAGGAGTCCGAACTCATGGCAGGGCTTAAAAATGAACTTGATGAGAAATTGAAGTCGTTGAAGGAGAAGAATCAAAATCTTTTGGATCTTTAGCAGAAATATAATGAACAAGAGAAGAAGATTTTTGAGCTACACACCCAAGCCAAGAAGAATAAAGAATTAGACTCGAGGCTTAAAAAGGTGGAGAAGGCCAACGAGGCTCATGAAAAGTCATTAAAATGCTTAAAAAGTAGCTTGAACAGGAGCAAGATAAGGTGGTAAGGACAATCACGTTATATAAGACTTCCAAAGAATTCGAAGAGGAGGTCTCTGAAAGTTCTAAAGGGGCATATGACTATGCCTTCAATCAATGCTGGAATCTGATTAGGAGGTTGTACCCCAAGATAGATCTTTCCAAGGTGATCCCAAAATTACTATTGAAATGGGCATAAAGGGGAGCCCGAGCTGCCTGTTGAAGCAGCTAAGGAGCCCGTTGAGGAGTCGGTCAAGGTGTCGACCAGAGCAAATATACCCGAGGCCATCATTGTGGCATCCATAACTATCGTGTCTCCTGCTGCAACTGAGACTCTAAAGGCCACTAAGGGGCCAGAGCCTGCCACGGCCACAAAGCCCACTGTCGCCACCGCTGAGGTCGCTAAAGAGCCGGAGCAGATCAAAAAGGAACTAACACAGAAGAATTCCAGCACTCCAGTAAATATCTTGTGAAAATCTTCTTTTTCGAAATGCATAGACCTGATAGGGTTTTTTAATCTGTAACGACTTATTGCGGATCTTTCTTTTTCCAAATGTAGTGACCCAGTAGGGGTCTTTTCTTTTGTATTTACTTTTCAAATCAATGAAGGAGACATTATCTCAGGTGCCATGATATGACATGCATGTTTCTATTATTTGGCAGATTTGATAACTTGCTAAAATAAAGTAATGGCATATATCTAATAGCTTAACAGAACCAAGAGTTTTGATGATTTAAATCTTACCAGTTATCAACTGATCAAAGATCAAGGTTTAGACGTACCTTTGCTTGTATGGCCTTAACTAGACCAGGCTCAAGATTAGACTCAGAGGTTGACATTCTCAATAGAATCCAAAGATTATCTCACTCCAGAGATCAATATAGTATCATATCGATTCGAGACTGGTGTGAGATCACTTCGATCTTGTGGTCGATATATGACCCATTGGTTGATGGGAGAATCAAGCCCTTCGGAGATATACCGGATTGAAATTCGAATCAATATCTGCGCACTTCGGATTGTATCAGACTAAAATCTGGATTAATATTTGTGCCCTTTGGAGCTTTATCGGACTAAAATTCAGATTAATATTTGTGCCTTTGGGGGCTGTACCGGATTGAAATCCAGATTAATATTTGTGCCCTTCGGGGCTGTACGGGATTGAAACTCAGATTAATATTTGTGCCCTTCAGGGCTGTATCGGACTGTAATTTGGATTAATATTTGTGCCCTTGGGGTTGTACCGGATCAAAATCTGAATTAATAGTTATACCCTTCGGGGCTTTATTAATTCAGAGATTGGGTTTGGGAGATTTTATCTCCATTCATGCCTCTTGGAGCTATACCAGACTGAAATCTAGATTAATATTTGTGCCCTTTAGAGTTTTACCAATTCGAAGATTAGGTTTAAGAGATTTTATCTCCATTCGTGTCTCTCGGAGTTCCACCGATCTGAGGATCAAATGTCGATAAATGAAAAAATATGATGTATAAGAAAGGGCTCATTAGAGCATTTTATTGATAATATTTTTAAATTTTAGAATTTAAGTATGAAAATAATAGATCCATCTAGATTCTCAATTCCATAAGCTCCTGGGAGAATTACATCGGCGATTAAATAAGGTCCTTCCCAATTGGGAGCTAATTTGTCTTGTTTAGTAGGCTTTGAAATCTTTGCTCGTCTTAGAATGAGATCATCCTTTTGAAATGACTTCGATTTTATTCGGACATTATAATATTTAGCAATTCTCTACTTATAAGCCGTCATTCTGATATGGGCTCATTCTCTTATTTCGTCAAGAAGATCTAGATCAGTTCTCAAACAGTCAGAATTGGTTGCCTCATGAAATTTTTTGACTCTATCAAATGATAGACCGATCTCAACTAAAATCATAGCTTCAGTCCCGCAAGTAAGCCTGCAAAGAGTTTTTCCTGTCGGAATCTGATACGTGGTTCTATATGCCCATAGTATACTGTGTAGCTCTTCAGCCCACAACCTGTTGCTTCAGCGAGTCTTGTCTTGAAACTTTGAAGGATAATTTTATTGATGACTTCAATTTCACCATTTGATTGCAGATGGCCAACAGAAGTGAGTCGGTGATTAATATAAAGTTTGGAGTAAAATTTTTGAACTTGAGATTATCAAACTATCGACCATTGTCAGTGATGATTATCTGAGGTAAACCAAACTGACACATTATAGATTTTCAGACAAAATTCTGTATCTTTTTCTCTATGATTTAGGCTAAATATTCTACTTCTATCCATTTGGTGAAATAGTCAATGACTACCGTCAGAAATTTTTTTTGGCCTATCGCTACTGAGAAAGGCCCCAATATATCCATCTCCCAAATTGCAAAGGACCAAGGGATGGTAATAGAAATAAGCTCAATAGCAGGTTGATGTTGGATGTTAGCGTACCTCTGACATTGATCGTACTTATTAACAAGATCAGCTGCATTCTTTTGGATAGTTGGTTAGTAGTATCCTTGTCGGATTACTTTATAAGCGAGTGATCTACCCATTAGATAATTTTCATATATCCCTTCATATACTTCTTGAAGTGCGTAGCAGCTTCAAACGGTGTCAGACATCGGAGTAAAGGAAGAGAATAAGACTTCTTATATAGATGACCCTCTTGAAAAATATACCATGGGATTTGTCTTTTAATACTTCTGGCCTTGATCGTATCATTGGGCAAAATTTCTTTAGATATATAATCTATGAGAAGATCAATCCAACTAGGCTCATAACCGACCTAAAATATAAAAAGCACCTCAATACTAGGTCTATCCAACTGTTTAATCAGTACCTTTTGATTTAGTTCAAAAAGTTCAAAGTGGCGAGATACAATAGAGCATTGGCCCGGGCATTTTTTGATATTGAAATTTGGAGCACTTTAAGTTCTTCAAAATTTTGGATAGTTTCCTGACATTCTATAGGTAACGAGCCATCATAAAGTCCTTAGCTTCAAATTACCTCAGAACTTGGCCGATGACAAGTTGCAAGTCTGCAAAAACTTTTAATTTCTGACTCCGAATTCTTTCATCATCTTGAGACCCGTCATTAGGGCTTCATATTCAGCACCATTATTGAAAGTGTTAAAATTGAACCTTAAGGCTTGCTCAGTTACGAACCCTTAAGGACTGGCCAGAATCAAATCAACACCACTTTCTTGAGAATTTGAGGCTCCATCCATATGTAGGATCCAAATAAATCATCATTTTCAGAACTTGCTAGGATTGATCCATCATTAGGGACAGTGCATTCTATAACAAAATCAGCTAGTACCTGACCTTTAACTGTGGTTCGAGGTCGGTAGTGGATATCAAATTCACTAAGTTCAATAGTCCATTTGACGATCCGATCTAAAATATCAACTCTTTGTAATATCGATCTGAGTAGTTGATTAGTCAATACTGCAATGGTATGAGCTTGAAAGTAAGGTTTGAGTCTCCGGACTGCTATGATCAAAGTATATATCATTTTTCAATCTTTTATACTGGATCTCTACATCTCACAATAATTTGTTAGTGTAGTAGATAGGCCTTTGAATGCCCATTTTTTTCGGATAAGAACTAAGCTGACTACACAAGATGAGATAGAAATATACATATATAGTTCCTCACCTTCAACCGGCTTAGAAAGAAGAGGCAGAGAGCCAAGATATTTCTTAAGATCTTCAAAAGTAGTTTG
The DNA here is from genome assembly GCA_000441515.1 of Elaeis oleifera. Classification (NCBI taxonomy): domain Eukaryota; kingdom Viridiplantae; phylum Streptophyta; class Magnoliopsida; order Arecales; family Arecaceae; genus Elaeis; species Elaeis oleifera. The sequence continues at coordinate 1,279,445 of KE504744.1, forward strand.
ACATTCTTCTGTCCAGCTGAAATTCTTAATATTTCTTAATATTTTGAAGAATGGGAAGCAGCTTTCAGCTGACTTGAAATAAATCGGCGAATGGATGCTATCCATCTAGTGAGCTGCTGAATTTTTTGATGGAGGTCGGACACTTCATTTCCAGCAGTGCTTGAATCTTTTAAGGATTTGCTTCTATTCCTCTCTGATTAATAAGAAAATCAAGGAACTTACCCGAGCCAACCCGAAGGCATATTGTTTGGATTGAATTTCATCTAATGCTTTCTAAGATCCCTAAATGCTTCTTTTAGATCGGTAATATGTCGATCCTCTTTGGTACTCTTTATTATCATGTCATCAACATAGACCTTCATATTTCGATCAATTTATTGCTTAAAAACTTTGTTGATGAGGCGTTGGAATGTGACACCTATATTTTTAAGATCAAAAGATATTATTTTATAACAATACAAACCTCTTTTAGTGACGAAGGTAGTATTTTTTTCATCTTTTGGAGCCATTTTGATCTGATTATAGCCTGAAAAAGCATCCATAAAGCTGAGGAGCTTGTGACCCGAGGTGGCATCTACTAGTTGATCAATCCTCGATAAAAAAAATTATCCTTCAGACATGCTTTATTAAGATCTTTATAGTCGATGCATATCCTCCATTTGTCATTGACTTTTTTGACCATAATAATATTGGCTATCCATTTCGGATAATGAGCTTTCCTGATGAATCTCACCTTTAAAAGCTTACCGACTTTCTTATTGATAGCTTTTTGCCTTTCTGAGGTGAAACTTCTTTTCTTATGCTAAATCGGCTTGAAATTTGAATCCATATTTAGTTTAAGAATAATCACATCAGTAGGGATGCCAGGCATATCGAAAGTCGATCAGGCAAAGATGTCAGTATTTGCTCATAAAAATTTGATCATTTTATCCCTTAAACCAGACTTGAGGTTCACACCAATCTGAACCATTTTTTTGGGATCATCTCTCAAAGGAATAGCTTCAAGCTTTTCTATTGGTTCACCTCAGACTTTGTTGAGCTCATCCAATGCATCCAGTATATCAACTGGCATAGTTTTTGTAGGTTATTTTATTTTAGCAGAAATCATAAAATACTGTCGAGCCACCGTTTGGTCACCGTGCATTTCACCAATTCCTTCCTTAGTCGGAAAATGCACCAGTTGATGATAAGTAGAGACAATGACTTTAAGAGCATTGAGACTAGATCGGCCAAGAATAGCATTATAGGCAGATGGGATTCTAACCATCAGAAAAGTGAGCTGCACCATTACTGTCTTGGCTCCCATCCTGCTGTAACTAGTAGAGTAATTTCTCTCTCAGCCGCCATCAAATTTTTGGAGAACCCGACGAGAGGAGTACTGACCCGCCTAAGCTGCTCAATCAGATCTATTTTTGAGAAAGCATCATAGAACAACACATCAACAGAACTTCTATTATCAATAAGAACTCTTTTTATATTGTACTTTGCTATCATCATAGAGATGACAATAGCATTGTTATGAGGAGTTTGGATCTCTTTTATATCATTCTCAGAAATAAATAACATCTTTGGTTCTTTACCTCCTGGGAGATAGGTCATCAGTGCCAGGTAGGACACTGGATATCATATTGATAATACCAATGGTTGGTCGGTTATGATCCTCAGAAGTTCCTTCTGCTAGAGGCTTATACTCTATGATTTTGGCTAGCCCGACATATTTACCGAGGTAACCTCGATGCACCAAGGCCTCTATCTCATCTCGTACTTGCCTGCATTCCTCGATATCATATCTATGGTCTCGATGGAAGCGACAGTATTTTTGTTTATCTCTCTTTTTTAGAGGAGCTTTCAAAGGATTAGGCCTTCGGAGATATCTTTCTCCCTCAATTTTTATCAGAATCTGAGCTCGGGGGGCGGACAGAGGGGCATAAGAGTCAAAACATCGAGGTGGACTTCTTGACCTCAGATTTTTCAAGATCGATTTGAGTTTTCAGCCTGTTGTATTTTATTATTTTCTCTCAATCGTTTCTTCCTATTTTTGTCCTTCCTTGCCTGCCTTAAGATTGCTTTGTCCTCCATGGCCTGAGCATACTTACGCATCTGGTCGAGCATCTTGTCATAGATGTTTGAAAAGTTTTTATTTAGAGAAAAGACCAGACAGTTGCTCTGGAGTCTCCTTTTTAAAATAGACATGGCAACTGATTCATTGAAGTTTTTACTTCTAGAGTGGCCGCGTTGAAACGAGCCACATACTTTCAGAGGTCTTCTCCCTCCTATTGTTGAACAGAGAAAAGACTATCCACATGCCTCAAATGAGGTCGGTTTATACCAAAGTAAGTGATGAACAGACTCCTGAGCTACTCAAAGGAAGAGATGGACCCTTGTGGGAGTCCAGAAAACCACACCCTCACCTCCTTCTTAAGGGTTGTAGATAAAGCAATGCATAATAGGACATCGAAAGTTCTTTGTAAAGTCATGAGGACCCTATAACCTTCGATATAATCCATTGGATTAGCAGAGCCATCAAAAGACTCAATGGCGGGCATCTTGAATCGATTTGAGACTAGTTCATTCAAAATCTCATGGGAGAAAGGAGATTAGAGATTGAAACTATCTTATTCTGAGGTCGACCTCCTACCTGGACTCTATTAGATGCCTTTCAAGATCCAGGACTTATGCTCCAGATCATCCCCTCTTTGAACTTTCAGAGTACTAGGAGCAAATTCACTATCAGACTCATCAACATGGTGTTCATCTTGATAAGCTGGTTGAGGATTGTGCTAAGACAAAGCATTCAGAGGAGCTTCTTTCGGCTGTTGCTCCTCCTTTTTTGAAAGCTATTGAACGGGTCCTGTCAGGGCTTGAACTTGCTGAACAAGAAAGTTGAACTATCGAGGATCAATAGCAATTGGTTGCTGTGGTGGTGCCTTAGATGCTCCTTCTTTTGGAGCAGAGGGAGAGGGATGCTGAGCTCGTGCCTTGACCATCTTTTTCATAAAAAATCAGAAGGGTTCTTCTTCTAGCGTCAATCTATTGCTGCAAGGCTCAAAATTTAGAGTAGAGTAGATCGAATCGAATGAGGTTAGGCTGGAGCGATCGTTGCAATTCAGTGGAAATTTCTCCAATCTACAAAATGAGTCAAGAAACTTGATGGGGATCATCCGGTTCTTGACCCTCCGATGCTTAAGTCAATTCGAGCCTTGAGAACAGAGATGAAAAAGAATGGGAGAGTAAGAGAGCTTGAGTGGGACTAGAGGAAGACTGGGTAGGAACCAGGATTCTGATCAAGTTTCCTACCAACAGAGTCTCCCCTATCTTCAGAGAGCAAGATTTATCGATGGAGGATCTTTGGCTCTCTATTTATAAAGGGATTGAAGAAGCCATTCTAGAGTTTGTTAGGCCATTAGAGGAGTTTATTAGGCAGTTAGAGAGCTACCTGTAAATGAGCTGGCATATAGCTGGATATATGAGCTAGAAGTGGGATCGTACCTAACTGATTTTGCCAACTGTACACGAGATCGTGGCCAGCTGGGACTTAGCTGTGATGGATGATGGCGGGATGACTGTTTTAGTG
>KE504745.1:38762-56653 GCA_000441515.1 Elaeis oleifera
TCATAAATATAAAGCTATTATGATGAAAAATAATTTTCATCATAATATTTATTATTAATGATGAATTTAATTTTGATCATAATAATCTTATTGCCGATGAAAATATTTCTGTCGTAAATAAATTCATCATAAATTTTTTTTTTGTAGTGTGCTAAAAGTTTTAAAGAAGGTCCCTTTAAATAGATAAAAGATTTGAATCCTATTCAAAATCAAATAGCCCCTTAATACAAGTCCTATTTACGTTAAAAATTTTTGTAGCCTTAGATATTTGACTTCCTTTAGAAAATCCATTAGGCGCCAACTATTGAAACCTTTGCACCCACTTTTTCACATGCTATGTAAGGCTTAGGGGATACCTTATACTGGTCCTTCACGCCCTCTTTTAAGTGGATACACCCAACTTGATCAAATCAAGTGACGCCCCGTGCAAACAATCAAAGAAATTGATTAAGAGTTTAAACTCTTAATGCATATGATCCAAAACTCTAGGCACCCAACAATTAGACTCTAATGAATCTAATTCATTTAGATTATTAGCAGATAATAAATTTGAATTAATCTTATTAAATAAGTAATTCAAGTGCAAAAAAAAATTAGATTCAACCATGTGCTTGCAAGGTTATCCTGAACTCAATGAGATTTCTCTAAATTCAATTGATACTTCATAAGTCCAGTTACTTATTCCAGATCTAATCTCTTTATTGTATGATCTCATAGGTTCAATTCTATCTGATAGTGGGATATATAATGATCTCTATCATAGTATTGTTGAAACTCTTTTCAATGGATCAGAATGATTCTACTCTAACTCATCAAAGATTGTTGATCCTAAGCAATCCTAGTGAGCTCTCACAATCCATTAGTGACACCTAGTAGTATATAGTGACAATCTAATAGAATCGAAAAAGAAGCTCAAGGTATAGTTCACATATGATTCAATCCCTCTATCGTGAGTCCCGACTGGATGGCAGGTCATAGATAAATCGTCAAATCTTATCATAAGTCATATGATATATTTGATTAGCTCAAGTTCAATTGTGATCCTCATGAAAGTTCTTTTCCATCTATCACACTGCTGTGGCCACAAACTCTCAGACTTAGCCTCTCAAATCCCATAGGTCTACTCCTCTCTATCAAGATCGATAGATTTCATCTATATACGCATCCTACTCCTACAGTAGACTAACTGTCACCAATATCTACTACAAGATCTTAATGAGATCATGTTTATATGTCAGTCAAACTCCAGCAGTCTCACTACGAGCAGTCGTACTATCACAGATCAAAAAACTATTCACACAGCTACAGTATCGAGACAATCACTGACGATTGATTAAAAATCTAAGTGATCTCTCGTTTGGTAATACTCAATACTAGTTATTTCTAACAACTATCCGTATTCGTCACTCAGTATCTCTATACTGTAGATCAGAGACTCATCTATCCCGAAAAAAATAATCTGTGCATCGATTTATTCGGATCGATCACTGTCCTCATGATGATATTATGATCAGGAGCATTTAAGAATTAATTATACATGTCTCTGATTCTCAACACTTTAAGAATATGTATCAAAGTATAATTCTATGGATGATTCAAGGATACATCACTCTTGAATGAAATTAAACTTATCCTTTTATGGATCAAATCAATATTTTAAGTACAAAATTATGTCTTAGATTTATTATAATGTATCAGCCATATTGGCTTCTAGGACATACATCTAACATGAGGTTGGGTATGATCAAACCTGCACTGCTTCCTTAAGAATTGAAGCTCCATCCATGTGTAGAATCCACCAGTTGTCTCATGCATCGATCTTTGATTCAGGAGCGCATTGGTATTTGACTTTGCTTCAAAGATCATACATTCGATGATGAAGTCCGCCAATACCTACATCTTTATTACTGTATGAGGTCGATAGTCGATGTTGCACTCTCCGATCTCGATTGCCTTCTTTACCAGATGACCAAACATATCCGATCTCCGAAGTATTGCTTTTAGGGGTTGATCAATTAGTACAACAACTGTGTGGGTTTGAAAGAAAGGCCGAAGAAATTTTTTGATGATGACAAGTGAATAGATTATCTTCTCAATCCTCGTGTATCTATTTTCTGCATCTCTTAGGACTTTGCTAGTATAATAGATCGGCTTTTGTATTTTAGCTTCTTCATAGATGAGAATCAAACTTATTGCTTATGAGGTGATAGTTAGATACATGTACGATTTCTCACCTTCGATTGGCTTTGATAGGAGGGGTGCCAATCCTAGATATTTCTTGAGGGCATTGAAAGCAGATCAGCACTCATCCGACCACTCAAAGTTCCTTGCTTGCCTAATTACTTTGGAAAATGAGAGACACTTTTCAATCAATCTAAATATAAAGCGGCTTAGTGCTGTCACCCTTCTAGTCAGGTATTGAATTTCTCTTTTATTGGTTGGATGCTTCATTTCTAGAAGAGCTCAGATTTTCTTCAGGTTCGCTTCAATTCCTCATTGGGTCACTATAAAGCCAAAAAATTTCGGAGTTCACTCCGAATGTATATTTGTTGGGTTTAGCTTCAATTGATAACTCCTGAGCTCGTTGAAGGCTTCATTGAGATCGATAATATGTTGATCAGCTTCTATACTCTTAATGAGCATATCATCCACATACACTTTCATGTTGTGGCTGATCTGTTTCTTAAAAATTTATTGATAAGGTACTGATATGTTGCACCTATATTCTTCAATCTAAATGGCATCATTTTGTAACAGTACAGTCTTCGTTCAGTTATAGAGGTTATTTTTTCTTCATCTTCTGATACCATTAGAATTTGATTGTGATTCGAGAATGCATCCATGAAGCTTAAGAGCTTGTGATCCGAGGTAGCATCTACCAACTGGTCGATCTTCGGTAAAGGAAAGCAATCTTTGGAGCAAACTTTATTGAGATCGGTATAGTCAATGCAGATTCTCCACTTGCCATTAGCTTTCTTCACCATGACCATTTTGTCAATCCAATCCAAGTAATGTATTTCTCAGATGAATCCTACCTTGAGGAGTTTATCAATTTCTTCATCAATCACTGTTTGCCTTTTTGGAGCAAAGCTTCTTTCTTTTGCCCAATAGGGTGATGATGTGAGTTAATATTCAGCTTATATGTAATGACTTTCGAAGAAATACCTGACTTGTCAGATGCTGACCAAGTGAACACATCCGCATTTGCCTGAAGAAAATCAATTAGCCACTCCTTAAGAGATTTTGGTAGAAGGCCTCCAATCTTGATGGTTCGGTCAGGTTCATTTCCAAGTGGAACTTCAATAAGCTGCTCCACTGGTTTACCTCAATTTTTTCTTCATCCTTCCTCAAGTCCAACCCTTTAATTGGTAGAGTTTCTTTGGGCTTATTTCTTGGATTATCGCCATGAAGCATTGTTTGGTAAGTACTTGACCACCTCTTATTCTTTCATTCCATTCTTTGTCAGAAAATAGACGAACAAATGGTAAGTTGAGATAATAGCTTTCAAAGCATTCAATCTAGATCACCCAAGAATTACATTATATGCTTAGGTCATTCGAACAATAAAGAAGTTGAGCAGTATGGTCATCTATGGAGGTGACTTTCCTATGACTACCGGCAGTTCCACTTTACCTTCTACCACTACTAAATCATTGAAGGATCCATACTTAGAGTCATTTTTTTAGGCAATTTCATTTTTTGGAAAGCATCATAAAATAAAATATCGGTAGAGTTTTAATTATCAATCAAATTTTTTTACATCATAATTTGTTATCATTATTGAAATGATAACAGTATTATTATAAGGAGTTTGGACTCTGTCTACATCATTATTAGAAAAAAAATGACATCATTAGAGGAAAAGTTTGCTTTCTCGATTTGCCGCCTCTTTTGGATGGATCCTCTAGCTTTTTCTTCTTCTCTTGTCCCCTGCGGCCAGTGAGCCCCAAGATCATATTGATGATGCCAGCTGTCAGGTTGCTATCAAGATTATCATCTATATCGGTGTTTATTCGATGTGATCCCTCCGCTGGGCTTTTCCTCTTGTTCCAAGTATACTTTTTGAGGTATCCCTGGCAGATCAGATCTTCAATCTCATCCTTCAGCTCGTGACATTCTTCGGTGTTGTGGCTATAATCTTGGTAGAATCGATAGTACTTTTTCGATCTCATTGGCTTAAAGGTGCTCTCATTTTTTCTGACCGATGTACATAGTCTTGGCCTTCGATCTCCATCAAGATTGGAGTGCATGGGGCAGAGAGAGGAGTATAATTATAGAAGCGCTGCTGAGACTCTTCGTTCCCTTTTGCTTTTGGGGTGAGCTTCTCCCCTTCTTTTGAGCTCCGCAATCTTCCTCGTGGGCCTCTTCTTCCCATCATTCTTCTTCCCTCCTTCTTGGTAACGAAGGATGTCACTCTCCTCAGCTTGTGCATATTTTTGTACTTAGACGAGGAGATTGGCATTGTCCTTCAAAATGTTCTTATTGAGAGAGAAGATCAAGCATTCATTTTGAGTGCTCGCTTCATTTTGACATGGCGATGGACTCGTTGAAGTCTCGGACTTTAAGCATGGTAGCATTGAAATGTATCACATAGTCTCTCAGTAATTTTTTTCTTTCGCTTGATCGAGAAGAGGCTATCATTGTTCTTCGACTGTGGCCTCTGATTGTCGAAGTGCATGACAAACTACATTTCTAGCTGCTTGAAGGAGTGGATTGATTCTCGTAAGAGGTTGGAGAACCAAACTCTCATACTCTTTTTAAGAGTGGCTGGAAAGACGAGATAGAGGAGAGCATCGAATACCTCCTGAAGCATCATGGGGACTTTGTAACCCTCTAGATGGTCGAACGGATCGGTTAAGTTGTCATAAGGCTCGACTTGTGGCATCTTGAACTGATAAGAAATCGGTTTGCTTAAAATCTCTCGAGAGAATAGTGGTTGATTATTAAAGCTAAAGCCATCATTTTGTTGATGACCTGCCAACTAAAATTCTCTGATTCGACGTTCCAGCTCCTGAACCTTTCTCTCGAGCTCATCTGCATGTCGAGAATAATACCGACATGGTGAGAGGCTTGAAGTGGAGTTCCCCTTGGAGAGCTCCAACGATTGATGTCTTCAATCATCTTTCTCGAACTTTGAGGGTATTGAGGTGAGTGGCATGGAGCCGGTTCTACCGATCATGATCGTTGGTGCAAGGCTTGAGCTGCATTTGAATGTCGTTGCCCTCATTCTGATCCATCTATGTGGGTCTAGTGATTGTGCTGAGATGGAGCTGCTGGAGGAGCTTGCATCCTCACTATGCTCTGCTGTAGCTACTGCACGGCGGTCATAAGCACTCGGACTTACTTCGTCAGCATATTAATTGGATCTGGTTAGGGAGGTTGCTCTCCGATAGTTCGCGCATCAAGTATGCTGTGTAGAGATGATTGTTGGTAGGATCTGATTCTCACTATCTTCCTTCAAAAAATGAGACAAGATCCTTTGTCTAGCATCAATTTCTTGCTAAGTCTCTTCGAAGGGGTGTGATGTGGAAGGTCAGCTCGGATCTTTCACATAGCTGGAGTAAATAGGTGTTGGTTGAGGTATCAGACACCTGCAAAAAAAGTTCACTCACGTTGGAGAAGGAGATGGGGGGGTTTCGATGAAGGACCTTCCGATGCTTAAGTTAGAGTATCGAAGAGGGAGAATAGTAAAGAAAGATGGTAAAATAGACTGAGGAGTAGTGTTCAGAGAGCTTCCTTCTTTTTCCTTTCCTTTTATAAGGGGAGGTTTGTTAGGCGGTTAGCAACCACTGTAACTGAAGTAATGGGTTGTTGGAAAGTTGTTAGCAATTGGTTACGGGCTAGCTATTCACATGTGGGAGGTAGGCACCATTATAACCGAATGCCAACTCAGCATCATCCGTGCATCAATTAGCTTTTCATAGCTTCCGAATTGTTGCGTAGCTCGTGGAGAATCAGGGTGGAGATGAGATGAGATCGGCTGAAAATCGATGATTGAAGATCTCGGCTAAAAGCCAACCTTATGCAGTCGATCATCAACCGATGACATTGTCGCTGCGTAGGGCATATGTTCTAGGTCATCCACATCATAATGCCAGTTGTCTGCCATATCTTCGAAGATCAGACATGTTATCAGGTGGAACAAATTTGGCCCAACAACATCCACCCAAATCTCTGACAAATACTTCCTTCCCTTCCATCCACTCCATATATCCTCCATATTCTCCCAAATTACAAAATTACCTTCCATCCAAAGCACATTTTCATGTCGAATTAAAATACCATTTACACATGTGATGGCTAACAATTTATACACGTGGCAAATAGGGAGCTTTACACTAGCATATTAGATATGCTAAATGTTGCAACTGAACTTTGAGATCAAGCTAAGAACGATAATGCCGAGGAGGTTGTGAGGTCAGTCTCCTTTGATGTGCGGTGAGAACTCAAGTTTGTGGCTATTTCAACTCCTCGATTGACAAATGAACCTAAAAAAATTTCTTATCGAAGATTTTTTAGTGAAAACCCTCCGACCTTTAAATCAGCCAAAATTTAGAGAATAATAGAAGAGAGAAAGTATGAGAGTAGTTGAATGATTTATCTGAGGTCATTGTTCATCCTTATTTATAGAGGGAGTTCGACATCTGTTATAGAGATAGGCAAGACGTATAGTAACTATATGGTAACAGCTATAATAGTACTTAATTATACCATAATAGCTCTCTATGTAGTTTCAGAGTTATAGCCATTTTAAACATACAATAATGACAGAGTGGCCGTAACTACTGCCAATATTCTCAGCCTAGCATGATTGTCCTTTTAGCCCATTCATGTCCAAGATGAATGAGATTGGATATTACAGAGATGGATGTACTTCACTTGTTGTCAAGGTCAGACAAAATATCCCCACATCACTAAATATCAAATATAATTATGCCAAGAGCATAAATTTTAGTATTTATATGTATATTAAATACACTAGCTTAGATACATGATGTTACCATGTGGAAGTGCTACATTAGACGAGCCGCACCGAGTTGCAAGTTTTGTCGTCACACTAGCACGTCATATTTTAGGGTTTGGGAGCATGGTCCAAAATGGAACAACGCACCGTTTTGGCTCAGTTTTCTACATGGCTTGGAACCGACTAACTGACACACCCCTCAAAAAGTTCCCACTGGTGGCGAGTTGGGCAGCACGCCCTCGTGCTCTAAACCCCTAACCCTGATTTGTTAATGATACGATGGCTGGTGATTCGGGGTCCCAAGTCCCCTGAGCATGTTCCTCTTGTTGTTTCGGAGCCACAGTCGCTTGGCCACACTAAAAATTACAGTGAAAAGGGCTATGGGATCTAACTTTGCCATTTCATTTGGATTGTGCTGTGATTAGAATTGTATTATGTGGTTTAAATGAGTGAGGTGATGTTTTAATTAAAAGAAAACGTTCTTTTATTCACTAGAAGAGGTTTCGTTTTGTATCCACGGTTGATTTTGTTTTACATCTCCTTGGCAGACATCAATTTCACAAATGAGGTACAGTTTATGAGACGTTTAGTTGGTGACATTAAGCCCCTGCGTTCAATGGTGGTATGTTTTATTAGTGAATAAAGGTTGTCCAATTCTTAGTGTGATGTTGAGCGCGATTTAAATGGTAGGCTTGTTGAAACTTGTTGTGACAGTAAGTTTCATAATATGCATTAGGTGGGGCTACTTTCATTTTTGAATTTAGGATTTTGTTGGATGACTGTGTAGGAATTGAGAACTTTTCCTATCTTTTTTCTTTCTATCTTATTGTACCCTTTACTTTCTTGTATCTTCATCCCCTCCTTTTCCCTTAAAAAAAAAAGAAAAAAAGAACTATTTAGACCTTTCTTTTTTGAAAAAAATTAACAAGAATGTCACTAATTATTTCAAAAAACTTATCTATGTCAAATACTTTGGCGAAACACCTCTCAATATTCGAACATAAATTCTCTACTATTAGAGGAGGGGGTGCCATGAGCAGGCCTAGTTTGTCCGTCTTATAAGGATTTTTACTTTATCCAACTATATTTTTTTTTTTTCACTTTTTTAGGGGATGGTCCATATAATTCTATTATGAATATATTCAAAAAATTAAAAATAAAATATTTCGAAAGTAAATCAGAGAAGCATCATAAGTCTTTCATGTGATGTTCTTTGCCACATAAAATGCTACCTAGTTGGCCATAGTATTCACCTCACAATAAATATGGGTTGCTTGGAAGTCATCAAAGCTTCTGTTCATACCGTAGATGTCCCTGAGTAGTGGATGACTATCGAATCCCCCTCCAGGATGACAAGACCTACTCGAAGCATGGGAGTATGTTCTTTGTTTCTATTAATATTTCACAATAAAACACTTGGCTGGTCGATCAATTACTAATAGATGGTGAGGCGATAGCAATTAACAAATGATGTGGGTTGTCTAATTCTGCAGAGCATTGGCTAAAGTCATGATTCATTGGCAAGCGGAACGATGGGAAGGGAGACAAAATTAAGTGCTGCTAAAACCGTGAAGTATCTCTAATTGACAATAGATGATCCCAAGCTTTTTAAAGTCATATGTCTCATATATTGTAGCAGGCAAAAAATTCATACGTCATATATTTTAGTAGGACTGGATCGGATGTAGAGTCCATGAATGAGTGGAAATCAATGAGAAGTCAGTGAAGGTAGAACCCCTCGAAATGTCTATTATCAAACTAGACAATTATTTATCTTTTTCTTGTCAAATATTAGTTTTTTAGGGGCCTTTGTGTAAATTTAAATTTCGAATGTGTCCGTAAATATGGGAATTTGTCAGAAATTGTACAAAAACTCGATCCTTATAAACATTTTATCCACGTTTTCACGATGCAAGTACCAAGTACTGTCTAAAATACACCTCTCACACGGTACACTAAAAGAATACCTCGAGGCCATGCTTTTGCCCAACCAAACCCAGAATTAGTGCCGGAACATACAGGGAATTATTCTTCTACTGGTCTCATGTTACCACGGCAACGATAAAGTTCATTGCATCAACCCCAATTAAATGGTTGGATCGCAATCCCCAAGTCAAAGGAGACGGCTGTTACCATCTACGGTTGTTCTTGTTTTCATTCTTCAGTGCTACAGCAAACACTTCATTCGTTACCAAAACATTCAGTCTAAGAAACATCCAGGAGCCTATGTTCCAGCTCAATGTCTCCTAACACCTCCGTTTAGGTGTTGGGCTTCACAAAGTTTGATATCTTTGGATCAGTGATAAATGTAACAATATTCTCTATCTATTTCTATAAGGTATCTCTATTTCGTATTAATAAGTTTGTATCTTTATTTCATACAATTAAGTTCATAAGATTTTTGGTGTTTAGAAATAGAGGGCATTTTTTATTGGAGGGGTTGAATTTTGTAATGAAAATGAGTGACTCCTATTCTAAGTACCAGATTGGTAGGAGTTCCATTCCTATTTCAATTTCAGAATAAAGAATGAAAATATCTCAATCCCCAAAATCTAATCCTTATTCTCCATTAGTATTCAAATTTTATTTTGATTTTGATTTTAGTTCCAACCACAAACAAAAATAATAGAAGATATAGTCATTCTAATTTTATTCTAATTTTTCTGATTCCCATTGCAGTTATAGGACTAAAATGCACCCTAATTAATTTATTGACTGCATATGTTGGATCCCGACAAAATCTGACATGAATCACGTTGCTGGTTGCTTAAAAGGATATTTATCAATCACTGCTTTCGGGGTGCAAACCAGGAGCGAATGTATGACCAAAAGTTGAAATCCTTACATCCTAATTGCTCGGCACGAGACTTGGGCCTGTTGATATAACTACTGCTCTAGCTTTAGATATCCACAAACTTTAAGCTAACGCTACATCAGATTCTCTGGACAACTCGACTGTTCAAGAAAGGAAGAAAATTATGACTAGATTTTAATTGAGCCAATGGTATCTGAACATGTGTCCAAGTCAAAGTCAGACGAAGGTCAGGTACTAGCTAGTCAATATGAAGGTGTACAACAATGTGCACTCCTGCCCTCACACTAGAACAAACTAGGCAGCCAGGGTAGCCTCCAGTATTATAAGGAACTGTGTCCAGAGACAAGCTTGGCTCGTATTACTTTAGTTCTGTTGCACTTGCCTCAAGCCACTTGCACCCCTCATGGCTACTAATGTAAACAAAGGAACCCTACGGCCGGCCTTAAAGATGTGCTTAATATGTGGGGATTTGGGTCCAACAGTATAAAAGTAAAGGGTGTCCAAAACCCTAGGTTTGGTGGATTGGCAAAAGCCTCGGCCACCAAATTCCAACGCCCTCCTCGTTGCATGCATGGCGGCAGATCAACGGGCGCAAAGTTCCCGTATCTTCCATTCCACGCAATGCTAAGAACCACATTCAACTTTTTCCTGCGTCAAAACTTTGTAGTTTGATCCTTCCGAGTACCAAGTTTAGCCAAAGGCAGAGAAAAGCGACAAGGGCTAGTTAAAAAGGACCAAAGGATAGTATGAGATATATATTATCATATTGGCAAAGAGGTAGTGTTGGAATCCTAGCTTTGACTTGCCTGTCTGGAGTCTCTCCTTCTTAAAACCTCAGCTGCCTCCTCTCCCCAGCTCCCTTCTCTCTTCCAATTTTTCGTTGCTCTACAACAAACCTACCTAAAGATTATAGTAGAACCACATGGCGTGTATAAGGTTCAGAAGCCTTCTTCTTGGGCTTCTGCTCTTTTTGGTTGCTCTTGGAGACTCGATTGCCGATAACCACCATGGTAGACTCTCTTCTACTTTCTATTGCCACATGAAGCAATGGCAAAGCTTTTGGAAGGCTAAACTAACTTTGGTTAATCTTTTTGTCTGTGTAGAGATCAAGATGGTAGCCAGCAATAATCAAGCAACTGGTGCCCATATGGTTGGTTTTGATATTATAACTCATTTAAGTATGAGCTTTTATGTTCACTTTGGGTTGGTTTCTTGAGCTAAACTTTGTTGACAGGTAGTCCATGACAAGGTCAGGACAGTTGCCACAACCAAAAGCCAAGGGCTGAGAGGAAGGAAGATGGGTGCAAAAGAGGTGGAGAAGAAACATGTGGTGGAAGCTAAGGGCCCAGTGAACACACGTGCAAACCTTTCTGCTGGAAAATGTGATCATGGAGGGAAGAGGAAGGTGAAATTAGAGAGTGGGCTGAGAGCTCGAAGCATCCCTTCCAGGGTCAAATTTGCTGATATGATACCTTTCAGTTCTGATTACCGTGCCCCCAAAACCACCCCCCAAAGAACAACTGAAGGAAAGGCTCTTGTGTCACTGACTTATAGATGAGGTCTTTTTTTTTTGGGTTAATTTTCTTTCTTTCTTAATGACAACAGGAATCTTTTGTATGAAATGAGCTTTTGATGTTTAAAGGAATCTTTTTTTATATATACCGAAGTGCCTTGAAGTTTATGATGCACTGTAGCATTCTGACATTAGTTCTGAAAATTGGAAAGCGTTAGGATTAAGATTGGAGAACCAAGTTTATTTTGGAGAGCACAAATCTCATCAACCAGCTGTAAATATACTAATTAATCATTTTAGGGGCATAGGCCATAGAAAAAATGTTTTACAGACTCAATAGCAGGGATGGTTGGTTTATGTTTTTGCATGAAATGGAAAGAATTCTAGTATGGGTATAATGCTTTCTAGTATTGTGGGGCATGGAGAAGAAGGTACTCGTTCTATTTGAGATATATGCATGGTTTGATTTTTTGATGCAGGAAAAGCTAGGAACTCCTCAAAGAACACATTGAGGTCATCAAGAATGAACATGCATGACAAGGTAGCTCATTCTCACTCACCCACAAACAACAATATATTTCAATTACATAGATTGCAATACTCTTCCAAGCAATTTAGGGGACAAAAAAATGTCACATGAACTATTTGGCCAATACAAATAATTAAATCTATTACATTGCCATCCCAATTTATTAGGGATAGTATATGGATCGAAAGGCATAGGAACTTTTACTACTGCAAAATATTTTCTTATAATTTCTCTTTTCTTAATCTCTAATCAGTGCACACACTCTTTTTTTTTTTGATGTAAATGAGCTCGGGAAAACCTAACTTAGAGATTTTGCATTAAATTAGAAGATAATTTACAGCATTTGTTATAATATATATCCAAAAAGCAGAGAAAAAGTATCAGCTCAAAATAGCCATTTTGAAGTGAAGGAAGTGGATCACTTGTGCATGAATAGATCGTCCAGCTTTCCATACAGCACTGAGTGGATGGCTTATATTGAGAATGTCAGGAGCCTGTAGAGACTGTAGGATTTGTGATTAGTTGATTAGCTTGTAGCAGTTTCTGCATGCATTGATTGACAAGATCTGAAGTTGTGGTTGATTCGCAAAACAGTTTGTTCCAAAAAATATAATGTTTGGCAACTTGAGCCACTACAGACGATGGTAAGTATGCATGAAATTCAAAACACCGTTTGTTTCTTCTTTCCACAAAGTTCATAGATCGATTGCCAGCAGACTATCGAGTTGGTCTTGCATTGTGCTCATGGATGTATGGAATCGCCATGAACACCAGAGAGAAAATAGAGATTGTGGGAGATCTTGAAGGTGGAGGTTTTCCAATAATATAGACCAAACTTTTCTTGAGAAAGAGCTCTGAAGAAGTAGATGATCTACTGTTTCTGAGGTTGAACCACACAGCGTACAGGTATCCTGTCTTTTCCACCTCGTTTGTGGTGATTTGATTTTGTGAGTATTCGATCATGAAAGCTAAGAAAATGAATAATTTAATTTTTCTAGTATTTGATTTGCCAAACGATCTTGTTGAATAGTGGTCTAATTCCTCCATCTTTTAAGAAGAAGTAACATTGCTTAACAGAATATTTGCTGGTTGGAAATCATTTTCATTCCAGTCTATCTGTCTCTTCAAAGAATTCAACTACGCTTACATCCTGCATCAACCTCTGAGCATCTGGGTGTCTATTCATTTGTAGGGATGGTGGCCAATAACAGTTATTCATGATTAAACTATGAGCATCAGCGATTGAAATGTCCTTCTTAGGTGCAAGAATGAATAATCTTGGGTATATGTCCTTCAATGGCTAGATGTGTAATCATGAATCAAGCCAAAAGGAAGCATACTGTCTGTTTCTAATTTAAAGTTTGCAAGAACACGAATAATTCACTCACGTTCTGAGCTTTCCTCCAGAATTTCGAGAGGTGCCTTTGAGGCAGAGGATTCAGAGTCATGGCCTGCTGCCGATAATAGCCTGAAAATACTAGTTTACTCCATGGTTTGAACGATCCCTCACCCTGGAATAAGTTCCACGACCATCTACAGAACAGGATTTGATTGTAGATCTTTAGGTCTGTGATTCCCATGCCACCCAGCTTCTTAGGTCGACAAACGCTGGACCAGGATAATAGACTCTTATCCCAGCTCAGGTTTCCATCGCCACACCAGAGAAAAGCCCATCGGAGTTTATCAATTTCTCATATCATACGAGATAGTAGCATTAAATTACATATCCAATAAGCTACAATCGGTGTGATAACAGAATTTAGTAGTAGTGATCTTCCCATGATTGAAAGGAGTTTACGTTTCCATCCTGATAATTTTTCATAATCTTTTCTGTGAGCGGCTTCTAGTCATTGTTTGTCAGTTTACCAACTCGCAAAGGTCAGCCTAAATACATGATAAGGAATTCTCCTGATTTACTTCCAAGATGGCTGCCAACTGGTCTATGAATTTAAGGTGGATTTCTCAAAATTAATCTTCAAATATGTGAGAAGCTCATAGGAGCAGAGAATAAATTTGAGAGAGGCAATATTTTACTACAAGAAAACAGACTATTAGCGATGGTTAATTGCCGTCGCTAATAGTCAATGTACCATCGCTAATGCTATTAGTGATGGTACATCGTTGCTAAAAATCTAATGAAAATAACCTCATCGTTAATTACCACTATTAGTGACGGCAATTCAGTCATCGTTAATAAAACTAATTAGCGACGGTATTAGCGATAAAAAATTATTGCTAATAATTTAATTTTTTAATTAAATATTAAAAATTATTAACGATGATCTAACCATCGCTACTACCGTTAGTAATAATATTTATTTTTAATTAAATGTAAAGTTTATTAGCAATGGCAATTACCATCGCTAATGCCATCGTTAATAGTTTTATTTTTTTAAAAAATATAATTAAATATTTAAATCTATTTAATAATATTAATAAGTAATAATATTTTTAAAATTATAAATATAAATTAATTATACTATATTAAAATATAAATTATATAATTTTATGAATTTATACTATTTTACAAATATCAAAATTATATACATATAAAAAAAATCATATAGGATCCTCCTCATCATCCTTCTCATCCTCCTCTTACTCCTGTATATCCTCTCCAGTAGCTGTAACGAAGAAAATAAATATTATTAATAAATTTTGATATGAAAGCATATATATCGATACAAAGGCGTATATTTCGATATACTATTTCGATTCTCGAATAGATTGTGCCTACACATTCTATTTGATAATACGGAGCTATAGATACTTTCAGTCTATCGATTGAATGATTAGATTGAATTATTATCTCCTAAATTTATTTTAAATTATTAATAAATTTTGATATGAAAGTATATACATCGATACGGAGGTATATATTTCGATATACTACTTCAATTCTCGAACAAATTATTCTGACATATTCTATTTGATGATACAGAGCTATAGATACTTTCCACCCATCGGTTAGATAGTTAGATTGAATTGTTACCCCCTAGGTTCCATTTTTGAATTATTAATAAGTTTCGATATGAAAATATATATGTCGATACGGAGGCATATATTTCGATATACTATTTCGATTCTCGAACAGATTATTTCTACACATTTCATTTGATGATATGAAGCTATAGACACTTCCAGCCCATCGATTGGATGGTTAGATTAAATTTTACCTCTTAGATTCTATTTCCAGACTCAAGCCTAAACATGTGAAGCTTTTAAATATAAAATTAAATAATAAAAAATTATTAATTAATTTATCTACTGTGATGACTGTGACAACAAGTCTAGCTGATTGTGTAGATGTGGATTCTAAAAAATCTCAACGACCGTATTGCGGATGACATCTCAGAAGCTCTGAGGTCACTGGCTCCAAAATAAGGATGAAAGTGGTATGGATATTATCCATCCTAATCTATTTTATATTCGATCAATCCGGATATGGGTAGAAATTTTTGATTCGTCTAATATTTCTATTCGTATCCATATCCGTCAAAGAAAAATGGATATGGATATGGAAAATAACTATCCGATCCGTATCTAAATATCCAAATCTACATATAATCTTATATAATTTATATATCACTTATTAATTTTTTAAAAATAAGTAATATACAAACATATCATTAACTTGATTTATCATATATTTAGTAATATCTTTGATTCTATAGTTATAAAATTTAATTATTTAAGTTATATCCATAACTATATTCATACTTTCAGTATCCGAATTATATCCATATCCGTTTAAAATAAATATGTATATAAATTTTTTCATCTGAATAATATCCATATTTATATTTGTATTCGTCAGACAAAATAAATATGAATATGGATATACTAGTATTCGATCCGTAACCGATTTAGTTTCAGTCCAACTATAAAGCCTATGCACGATCTCCTTCATATGTGCATCATCCCACGTCTGGATCGTCGAGGCTTGAAAGGAGGATGTCGAAGAGTATTGAGCTACTGGAGGGTCAAAGCTAAGGCCAAATCCTATGACCCAGCTCCTACTCATCCCTCCGGTGTGTTAGATGTATGTCCTAGAAGTCAATATGGCTGACACATTATAATAAATTTAGGACACAATTTTATACTTAATTCATTGATTTGATAAATAAATGATAAGTTATTTCATTCAAGTATGATGTATCCTTAAATCATCCATAGAATTAACATTTCGATACATATTCTCAAAGTATTAAGAATTAGAGACATATATATAATTTCTAAATACTTCTGGTTATAGTATCATCATGAGGATGGTGATCGATCCAGATAGACCGACGCACATATCATTTTTTTCGGGATAGATGAGTCTCTAATCTACAGTGTAGAGACACTGAGCAACGAATACAGGTAGTTGTTAGGAAATAACTAGTACTAAGCATGACTATATGAGAAATCACTTCAATTTTTACTCAGTAATTGTCTCGATGCTGTAGTTGTGTGAATGATCTTTTGACCTGCGATGGTACGACTGCTCGTAGTGAGATTGTTGGAGTTTGACTGATACATAAACATGATCTTAATAAATAGTGGATATTGATTACAGTTGATCCATTATAGGAGTAGGGTGTGCATCTGATAGAATTTATCAATCTTGATAGAGAGAAGTAATCCTATGAGATTTGAGAGGCTAAATCTGAAAGTCTGTGGCCACAACAGTGTGTTTGATGAAAAGAATTATTATGAGGATCACAATTTGACTTAAGCTGATCAAATCTATCATATAACTGATGATAAGATTTGATGATTTATCCATGATCTGCCATCTAATCGGAACTCACGATAGAGAGACTAAATCATATGTGAACTATATCTTGAGATTCTTTTTCGGTTCTACTGGGTTGTCACTATATATTGCTAGATATCACTTGTGGATTGTGAGAGCTCACTAGGGTTGCTCAGGATTGACAATCCTTGATGAGTTAGAGTGAAACTGTTCCGACCCATTGAAATGAGTTTTCATAATACTATGATAAAGATTATTGTATATTTCACTATCAGATAGAATTGTACTTATGGGATTACACAACAAAGGGATTAGATCTGAAATAAGTAATTGGGCTTATAAAGTCTTAATTGGGTTTAGAGAGATCTTATTGGATTCAGGATAACCTTGCTAGCATATGGTTAAACCTAATTTTTTATTTGCATTTGAATTTTTTATTAATAAGATTAATTTAAGTTTAATTACTTATTAATAATCTAAATAAATTAGATTTATTAAGCTCCAATTATTGGGTGTCTAGAATTTTGGATCAAATGAATTAAGGGTTAAACCCTTAATCAATTTCTTTATAGTTTTGATAGGGGGCCACTTGATTTGATCAAGTTGGGTATGCCCACCCATTAGAGGGTGTGTGGGACCAGCATGGGCCATCCCCTAGGCTCCATGTGGTGTGTGTATTTGTGGGTGCAAAAGCTCCAATAGTTGGCACCAACAGGATCTCCTAAAGGGGGTCAAATAACTAAAGAAATAAGGATTCTTAATGCAAATAGGACTTGTATTAAGTAGTTGTTTGGTTTTGAATAGGATTTAAACCTTATACTTATTTAAAGGAGCCTTTCCTAAGGTTTGTTAGCACTGAATTTCAGCACCCCACACCCCCCTTAGAAGGTCCCCACACCCCCTCTCTCTTCTCCCTCTCTTCTCCCTTGAAGATCCAACACCCAAGGAGTTTCGGCGTCCCACTTCTCTATGCCCAAAAGTGTTTGGGTGCCCCTTTGCTTGCTGGTTCTTAGACCTTGATGCTTCATAATCAAGAAAGAAAGTAAGAGACGAAGAGAAGAAGAAGATCAAAGAAAGGATCAAAGAGTTGATCGCAATTCAGGCTTCGTTCAGATTCGCAGGCTGATTTTCTTCGAAAAAAAATCAATACCAAAGAGAGCTATTTCAGACTGATCCTGAGTAGATACCTGTAGAGATCGGATACTTACACGACTAAAAAAGAATCTACTCTCTTCTAAATCTAGATTTGAAGAAAGAATTTATGAAATAGGTATGTGATCCGATCACATATTCAATTTCAATATAAAATTAATATGTATTCAATTTCAA
>KE504745.1:132356-150262 GCA_000441515.1 Elaeis oleifera
TAGATTTTCAAAAATTTAAAACCAGTTATGTGTATTGCAAAATAGTGAAATGAGTGAAAGCCGAAAATGATGTGTTTAATCAAGCTAAGATATAAGATAAATAAAAGCAACAGAAAAGGCACGTAACACACGAACACTATAATTTTATAGTGGTCTGGTGCACCTCAGCACCTACATCCACTCTCAAAGAATTCTTTGAAAATTTTCACTATAATAGATTACAATCGGATAGTTTTCTGTCTTTCTATCCAAAACTCAGTTAATTTATATGGAATCACCAACCAAATCTAATTCAAGCCAATCTTTGGCTTACAATCCAATTACAAGGCTTAGATGATACCATCCCCTTGTTTCAATCTCCAATTGAAGCAAGTACCGTAGAATATTTGAAATAAAAGCAATACAACAATAAAGAGCTCCTTTAATAAGCAAATAAAAGTCGATGAAGCTTGTGGAATTTCTTTTGAGTAAGCTTTTCAGGTATGAAGCTTGTTTCTTGCTGAAAAGGCTATTTTGATTTGATATTTGAGGTGGTTGAGGAATGAATGCACACTACTCAATACTCTCTTGGTCTTTTCTTGTTGTCTCTCACTTTTTCTTTGATTCTCTTATCTATTGATGATCTTCAATGAGTTTGGTGGTGTTAAATATTGTTTGAAAGGCTAAAAAGTCATTTTGGACTATTGAAATTCAAAATAGAGTCGTTGAAATTAATTCTGCAAAGTTCTAAAAATTCTATAGAATTAGCCATTGGAACTCGAGTTGACTCGAATACTATTCGAGTCCGCTCGAACGACAGCAAGTCCACTCAAGTCAAAAATCTTGAAAACAACCCCTTCTATCTTTTTTGAGAACTTCGACTCGAGTAATTTGAGTCGACTCGAGTAGTTTGTGAGTCCACTCGAATTTAGTGAGTCCACTCAATTTTTTCAATTCTAAAATATTACTTTTCTACCATTCTTCTTTGAGTCGATTCGGATAGAACTCAAATCAACTCGAGAGCATGCTAGTTGAAACAATAGTATGCCAGAACTTCTTTCTCTTCTATTGTTTCACTCGAGTCCGCTCGGATTCAACTTGAGTCGACTCGAATCAGCCTTCAACTAAAAATTCTGAACTTTTTCCATCTAAAGAATTTTTGATTCCATCTTTTGGGATTGTCTTCCACTTTAATTTTTATGTCCTTTCATAGCAAGAAGACATCTAAATACTTCTTATTGGAGTTTTATTTGCCCATAAAGAATCATTTTTTCAAGCTTTTACAATCTTTCTGAAACATGAACTTTATGAAACTATTAGTTCTATTATATACTCAAATATTTGTTATTCATCAAAATCAAATCTTGGGGTCAATAATCTCTCTCCTTTTGATGATGATAAAACTTTGAGTATACGAGCAAATGATTTAAAATATAGTACCAAAATCAAATTAAGTCAAATGAAGAAAATCTGAAATTAATATCAACAAAATCAGAGCATAGCAAAATCAAAGTATAATATCTTTTTCATGCTCCCTGTTAGTTTATGCTTACATGAGCAATATATAGGTATCAAATCAATATAATATCATGCAAATGAAGGGGTGATGTATAGAAGTATCAAAGTTATCAGAGCAGTAATATATAGGAGTATCAGAGCAAATATAAGCATATAGGAGTATCAGAGCAATATTCATAAGTATCAGAGCCAATTTACTTAAAGATATAAGTATCAGAGCCAAATCAGAGCCAATTTACTTAAAGATATCATGGCTCATATACATGAATCTTACTCCCTCTTTTTATCATCAATTAAGATATATACAATACACCAAGATATAATAAGCTCAATACATGAGTTCAATACAAGAATACATCAGGAGTCAATACATCACAATATAGTTTAAAGTCCTAGTAAATAACCTAAACAGCCATAGAAAACTAGCTCTACTCATCATCAGAAGGGATCTCTAAGGTCTTAGATGAGCTAGCCCTAGAAGTGGAGGGTCCAGTCCTCTTATTCCTTATCCTACTAGATGAACCAATCGTACAAGAAGATGGGAATCCTACACTAGCCTTGGTATAGACTCTAAAGAGAGGTCGGGCCTGGCTAGTAGAAGGCTAACTAGGATGGAGAGTGGATTGGATAAGATGAGATGTGGAAGCTCTGGTTGTGGCGGTGGCTGCTAATGCTGCTATGTCTGCTGCTGCTGCTACTGGTACTACTCCGAGGTGGTCCTCTGAATCATGTCAATCAAGCTGTGCATGGAGATGAGTACAGATAAGATCCCATCTTATTGAGCTCAATCAAGTCCATTGATAGCTGACTGCATCTCGATGCCTCTGGACTCAAAACTCTCCCTAAGCCTGACAATCTCTCCGACCAAATCAAATAAATCAACTGTCACCTCGGACCTAGACTCTCTCACTCCATGGCAATCAGTTTATCAGAGATAGCTCTCATCTCGATCTAAAGTCCTTCTACTCTATCAAACAGAGTCCTTATATCTACACTCACTCTCGTAGAAATCAGATCGGCCAGCCTCTTAAGAAATGCAATATCATATGCTACTGAATGTGAAGTAGAAGTTGTACAAGGTGAAGCTGGTGCTGCTGTAGGAGATGCTGGTGGAGTAAGAAATGGAGCCGGGGCAAGTGCAGGTGAAGGTGGAGAGAAAGAAGATGGTCCTGGGGCAGCAAGAGTGGAGAGCTCCCTAGCCTGCTCTCTTCTCCATCTCTCCTGACCAGATACTTTCCTAAATCATCTGCCTCTGACAAGCTCATACTTCATTCAATTCAGAGTCCTATCATCATATATGTCGAAGTGAGATAATTTCTTGTAGATCTCATTCTTCAAAAAAATTTCCACTTTTAAGAAGACTCTCGTGAGGGCATACCATATGGTAAACAAATTTTTTTCTTATTATTGCTTCCTCATCTGATGCATCATAATCCTTAGAAGGTTCAAAGGGATCCTCGAACAATGTAGTACATAACCATAAGCTCCCTCTCAGAAACCAATCATATCTCCCAAGCTTAGGGATAAATATCCCTCCAATTATATGATGTAACAGCCTCATATCTAGGGTTAAGGTATTGGCTAGCATATCACCTATAATATCATCTCTACCAACAACAACCCTTAACCTTCCTTTTGTCAGGCAGCCTCTTAGGTGCAATTCCATCACATGGTATTCCAAAGATCTGAGCAAGCCTCTCTTCAGTGATCTCAAAATCAATTCCCTTCACAGAAGAGACAATCTCCCCAGAACCTTTCCTCAAATTTTTGTAGAACTCTCTCACCAAATGGGGATACATGGGAGGTTTATAGCACAAAAAATTTTCCATCCCATTGGTTCAATCCATCTACCCATTGGAAAACCGTATCTCTCAAAGAAATCAAAGTCAATTTTTCTCCCCATAGCGATGGCCCTTGCTGCCATTTTCCCATCCAAGTAGACTAAGGAGGAGGAGGGGATTCAATATCTTGTTCCTCGGGTTCATGCATCGATTCCCTTATGGCTTCAGCTTCGGGTCGACTCGACTCTTTGCCTTGAGTTGAATCCCTTTCCATTCGAGCCTTGGACTTCCTTTCCTCTGCAGCGTCAAACAAGAACCTCTTCATCTTGTGCACAACCCATATCTTGGGACCCATTTGGCTCAGATTCAAGGGGAAATCAAAGAACACAAGATAGATGGAGGTAGGGATCACTAGAGAAGCTATTCCTAGGGATAACACCTAAGGAATAATTTTGAGAAGAGTTAAGGAACAGGAGGTTTCTGTAGATCTGCATATAAAAACTATGATCCCAACACTTAAGTTAACTCGAATTTTCATTTGAGTCGACTCGAGCACGAGTCAGAAGCACCCTATGATTTTTGGTAAGAATCTAAAATTTTGGGGCATCAAAGCTTTTCTAATGAGTTCAAATGAAGATAAACCAAGTGATTTTGATTGAGATGAGTTCAAATTAGATCAAATTAACTAAATTTGAGTGAGAGGAAGGGAGATAGAAAGGATCCAGTCAAAAGAGTTGCACACTATTAGCTCTCTCCTAATCATACTAAATCTATCTTCACTAAGGAACTTGATAAAGATATCAGCTAATTGACTATCAATGCTTACAAAATCAAGCATTACATCATCATTATGTACATGATCTCTTATGAAGTGATATTTTATCTCAATGTATTTAGATCTTGAGTGTCTAATTGAATTTTAGTTAAATTAATTACATTTGTGTTATCACATCTTATAAAATTTATTAAGTTAATACCAAAATCTTCAAGTTGTTATTTAATCCATAAGATTTAAGTACAACAACTTTCGACTGTAATATATTCGGCTTTGATCATTAATGGTACTATCGAATTTTATTTCTTGCTAAATCAAGAGATTAAGTTGACTCTAAAAAATTAGCAGATTTCACTGATATTTTTTCTATCTAATTTACAATCAGTAAAATCAAAAT
Organism: Elaeis oleifera; assembly: GCA_000441515.1. Taxonomy (NCBI): domain Eukaryota; kingdom Viridiplantae; phylum Streptophyta; class Magnoliopsida; order Arecales; family Arecaceae; genus Elaeis; species Elaeis oleifera. The sequence goes on from KE504745.1 coordinate 136,807, forward strand.
CAAAATATCTAATTAAATCAATAGATGAAAGCTTAGCATACCAGAGACTAATATTAAAAGTATATGATAGATATTTAAAAATCTTTTTAATAGCTAGCAGATGAGATTTCTTAGGATTTGACTAATATCTAGCACACATATAAACAATAAACATGATATTTGATCTACTTGTAGTAAAATAAAGTAAAGACCCTATTATACCTCTGTATAACATAATATCTATAATCTTATGAGATTCATCTTTGTTAAGCTTACAAGAGGGGCTTATAGGTGTACCAATATATTTTGTAGTCTTCATCCTAAACTTTTAAGTATCTCTTTTGTATACTTTATTTGGTTTATGAAGATCTTCTTTTTGTTTGCTTAATTTGGAGTCTAAAAAAGAAATTCAGTTCTCCCATCATGCTTATTTCGACCTCACCCTGTATTAACTTAGCAAACTCTTGATAAAAAAATTCATTAGTAGCATCGAATATGATATCATCTACATAAATTTATACTACTAACAAATCATCATTTTTCTTTCACAAATAAGATTTTATTAATATTTTCTCTATTAAATTTATTATCTAATAGAAATTTGCTTAATTTTTATTCCATACATAAGGGGCCTATTTTAAACCATATAGTGTCTTGTATAATTTATAACATGATCAAAAATATGTGATTTTCAAATTCAAGTGGTTGTTTTACATATACTTTCTCTGTTGTATAACCATTTAAAACTATATTTTTAACATTCATTTGATAAAGTTTAAAATCCATAAAGCATGCAAATGCAAATAACAGTCTAATGGCTTTTAACTTAGTATAGGAGCAAAGGTCTCATCAAAATCAATATCCTCTTCTTGATTATAAACTTTGGCAACTAATCTAACTTTATTTCTAGTTATAATGTCATTTTCATCTAATTTATTTTTGAATACTCATTTAGTTTCAATTACGGGATGATCAATAAGTCTATCTACTAAAATTTAAACTTTATTTCTTTCAAATTGATTTAGTTCTTCTTGTATAGTATTTATCTAATTAAAATTATTTTTAGTTTCTTCTATAGATTTTAGTTCTATTTGAGAAACAAATGCTAGATGATCACAAATATTTTTTAAGAAAAAGCTAGTTCATACCCCTTGAGAAGGGTCATCAATAATTAGGTCTTTTGGGTGTCCATGTGCATATCTCTACTCTTTAGGTAGTTCACCTTTTTGACTTGGAGTGGTCTTTTAATCATTTTCTTCTTTATCCTCCTTCGTTTGATCTTCTTCATCATTTTTAGGAAGATCATCCTTTAGTATGAGACTATCCATCTTTTTGTTCAGATTTTCTACATCATCATCTAAAACATCCTCCTTTCTTAAAGTTTTATCATTAAATTCATCAAAAGCAATATGGATAGATTTTTCAACAATAAGAGTTCTTTGTTGAAGACTCTATATGCCTTGCTAGATATAGAGTATCCCAAAAAGATATCGTCATCCGACTTGACATCAAATTTTTCTAAATTATCTTTTTCATTATTTAATATGAAACATCTACAATCAAAAATATGAAAATAGATAATGCTTCGTTTTCTACCTTATCAAAGCTCATATGGTGTTTTCGTTAAAATAGGTCTAATTAAAATATGATTTAAAATATAACATATTGTGTTGATAGTTTTTGTCCAAAAATATCTTGTGAGATCACTTTCACAGAACATAATGCATACCATTTCTTCTAAAGTGCGATTTTTTTTTTACTATCTCATTTTGTTGAGATGTTCTAGGTGCTAAAAAAATTTATTTATTATCTTTCATTACAAAATTTTTAAATACTGATTTTCAAACTCGATTCCATGATCACTATGAATGCATACAATGGATTAGCTTTTTCATTTAAACTTTTGGATAAATTTAGTAAATATAGAAATACTTCATCCTTTGAGCTAAAAATATAACTCATGTAAAACATGAGTAATCATCAATAATTACAAGAGCACATCTTTTACCTCCTAAGCTTATAGTCCTCGTAGATCCAATAAATCTATATAAATAATTCTAAAGGTCTAAAAGTTGAAACAACGGCTTTCAATTTAAAAAAAAAAAATTAGTTATTTCTACATTGACAAACATCACAAATTTGATTCTTTCAAAATTTATTTTGATAATCCTTTGACAAGATCTCTTTTATTAAATTTTGAAAGTAAATACACGCTTGTATGACCTAATCTATGATATCATAACTAACTAGTCTTATTGACTTTGGTTACCATTGCAACAACACATTGGCCATTCTTCATGAAAAGATCATCTAGATCAACAATGTCAATATTTTTATATCCATATCCAATGAACATGATTTCATTGTTATTAAGACTAGAAATAATACATAAAGTATTGAGTTTTGGCACCTCAAATTTGACCCTCAATAGTCTAAGATGGAGAAGCCCACAGCAGAGAAGCCCAGCACGCAAAAGGAGGAGCCCGTAGGCCCACTGCAGCATGTGCAGCCCAACGCGAGGCCTGCAGCATGCGTGGCCCAGGATGTGTGCGGCTGTGCACCCATGCGGTGCACGCATGGTCCACCACACGCCTGCAGAAAAATCGTGGTCCATGTGTTATGCATGGACTGCCACAGTCCAAGCCCATTTTCATGTGGCTCATGCATGCGTGGACGAGCGCATGACATGCGACGCACATAGAAAGGTCCGATCCATAGTTGGTTCATTCCTGGAGGGTCTATGCGTGGTTCACAGGTGCTGTTTGGATGCGATCGAATGGCTGCAAATGCTTACGGGGTTGATCTAACGATTGCAGGAGTTTTGGAGTCCTGTTAGGAGTCTGTTACACATTTTGGACTCGATTAGGACTTAATTTTAGGTCTTTGAAAGAGGCTTGATGGCCTGTGGGTGAGGGAAGCGATAGAGAGCGAGCCTGGGATCTTGGTGGTGGTAGAGAGTAGCGGGTAGGGCTGAGAGAAGCTAGCACCTGCAGAGAGGATTTTCCTTGGAGATTTTTGAGAGTATTGTAAGAGTTGAGTGCTTCTTGTTAAGAAAGAAGGGTTTATGAGAGTTGAGAGTGTGATCTCCTTTTGTGTTTATTTCTTTCATAATAAACTTGCATATCTCATGGAGATAAGCCTTACGCTGATCCATTTATTTGATCGTGTCCTTTTTATATCTCTTCTTTCATCCTGTTGCGGTGTCGACATCGTCATCTGAGTTAGCGATTTTGAATGAGAGATTCGTATTCTACACTCATGAAAGATTCTTTCCAACAAGTGGTATCAGAGCACATATGGTTGTCCAGATTATGACAATATTGATCGAGGTTGGAGAAGATGGAGAAGATACGCTCAATCAAGATGGAGATCAATCGGTATGATAGAAAGAGAGATTTCTTCCTATGGCAAGCGAGGGTGAAGGATATACTCATCCAACAAAGATTGATTGATGCTTTTTATATGAGGAGAAGTCTACTATAGAGAAGAAGGATTGGAGACAGCTTAAGATACAGATGGTGAGTACGATCTGTTTGTACTTGATAGATGATATAGTGATCTATGAGCTTAGCGAGACTTTTTTGACGGTGATGTTGATAAATCTCGAAGAGATATACATAGTGAAGTCACTCACCAACGCTCTCTTTCTCTGAAAGTAGTTCTTCTAGTTGCAGATAAATGAGGGATAGAGCATGTAGGAGCATCTTAATAACTTTCAGAAGATCCTTACTGATATCCTCAGTGTTGGTGAAAAGATTAAGGAGAAGATCAGGATGTTGGTCTTGTTATCGTCGCTTCCTCCTTCCTTTGAGTTCCTGATGACTACTGTTTTAGTGGAAAAGAGCAACATCAAAATGGATAAGGTTACTTCTTCACTTCTCCAGAATAAGGCTCTCGGGTGAAAGAACCGAGCCTCAAGTTCTAATGGTGACTTGACTTCGGTGGTGACTGAAGGAGGTGGTAGCAAAGAATGAAGGGCCAGAGGATCACAAGATGGGTGGTCCAGGTCTAAGTCGAAGGACTATAGTAAAATCAGATACTATAGGTATGATGAGTTGAGGCATCGAGTCAGAGATTATCCATAACTCAAAGATCAGACGAAGACTATTACAGTAACGATGGTCCAAGATAGCGATATAGAAGAAAGTGATGATGTTCTTCTGGTGACTGATGATGTATCTACTTTTTTCTACAGTAAATTTTAGATTCTGCATGTTCACATCATGTTTATTATAGAGAGAAGCTATTTAACTCCTTAGAGAGCAGTGAGGGTACTGTTCATATATCGAATGGATCGAGCTATGCAATCAAGAACATTGGGATGATCAGCTTGCAGACACATGATGGAGCAGTAAGAAAGTTGGGTGAGATCCGATATATATCTAATTTTGAAATAATTTGATTTCACTAAGCAAACTGGATTCAAACAACTATAGATGGAGGGCTGATGATAGAATCCTGAAGGTCAGGAGAAGTAGTAGGGTTGTGATGAAGGGATGAAGTATGGAGGACATTACCTTTGGTAGGGAGCTCAGTGTGAGATAGAGCTTCAGGAGCTAGTGGAAGCTCGAAGTGAGGTAGAGCTCTAGGTACAGATGGATTGAATATGAGATAGAAGACTCAGGAGGATGACAGACGATGTCGCAGAGTGAAGATCCTATTGCCGCAGGAGACTTCTCCGGACAGATCTCAGGTCAGATAGATCACAGCATATGATGGAGATAGGATCGAACGGTCAGGCTCGACTCCCATATTTGTCCATCAATGAGCAGCCAGATATTATCTCAGGGCACAAGGGTGAGATCACAGAAGCTCTCAAAGTTATATGGAAGTCGAATATCGAATCGAGATGGAGATTGTTGAGTTTTGGCACCTCGAATTCAACCTTCAGAAGTCCAAGACATTGAAGCCCACAGCAGAGAAGCCCAGCATGCAAGAGGAGAAGCCTGCAGGCTTGGCCTACAAGTGCCCAAGCTCATTGTAGTGTACGTGGCCCAGTGCGGGGCCTGCAACATGCGCGCCTTAATGCGCGTGGCCTAGCTGAGTGCATGGCCCAGGACATGTGGCCCACGTGATGGACGCACGATCCACCATGCGCCCGTGGGAGAATCATGGTCCAGGCCCATTTTCACATGGCTCATGCACGTGTGGACGAGCACACGAGACATGGCGCACATGAAAAGGTCTGATTCATAGTTGGTTCATGCCTAGGCGGTCTACGTGTGGTTCACGGATGTTGTTTGGGCATGATCGGATGACTGTAGATACTTACGAGGTTGATCTAATGGCTGTAGGGTTTTGGAGTCTTGTTAGGAGCCTATTATGTGTTTTGGACTTGATTAAGACTCGATTTTAAGTCTTTAAAACTGACCTGACAACCTGTGGGCGAGGGAAAGCGACAAAGAGCGAGCCTGGGATCTTGGTAGCGACAGAGAGCAGCAGGTAGAGGCTGAGAAAAGCTAGCAGCTTTATAGAGGGTCTTCCTTGGAGATTTTTTGAGAGCATTGTAAGGGTTGAATGCTTCTTATTGAGAGAGAGAGGGATTTATGAGAGTTGAGAGTGTGTAATCTTTTCTTGTAGTTATTTTTTTCATAGTGAAGCTTACGTTCTTCGTGAAGATAAGCCTTGGACTAATCCACGTATTTGATTGTGTCTTTTTTTATATCTCTTCTTTCTTTCTGTTGTGGTATCGACATCGTTACCTAGATTAGCGATCTTGAGCGAAGGATCTGTATTCTGCACTTATGAGGGATCCTTCTCAATATAAAGATGATTCAAATACAACTTTAAATCTTCTATCACAAAATTGACTAATACTAAGTAAATTATATTTCAATCTATTAACTAAAAGGGGGTGATACGGATGTTACCAATGTCGATGATACATTTTTTTCCATTATCCTCAAAGGTAATAATTCTCCCATCTTTTGCTTCAAGAGTGATAAATTATGATTTGTCATCCATCATATATCTTGAGTAGCCACTATTAAGATACCATAATTTTTATCTCTCTTGGCCTCAAGACACATGTAAGAAAGAGAACTAAGTTGAGACTTTAGGTATCCAAGTCATCTTGGATCTTTTGGGTTAGTTCCCACAGTTCCTTTTGGAATCCAAACCTTTTTAACCAATTTTCTATTCAATTTTCTAAAGTCACAAGAATGGGATTTGTGTCTAACTTTTCCACAACTAAAATATGTAACATTTGAAGTGAGATTTGAAGAGGCTTTTACAAAAAAAAATTTAATAATTTTTGCTTCTTTTGAGGTTTAAATCCCAAATCGGCTTTATTAAAAATAGCCCTTTATTTATTCAAGATTATTTATAGTTTTTCAGAACTAAATGTGAATTTTTCAATAAAAGACTTAATCTTTTTAGCTCATCTTTTAAGTTCTAATTTTCAAAAGTTAGAGACTCAACTTCTTTCAAAACTTTTTCATTGTCATGAGTCAAATCAAGATTTAGCCTTTGTAATTCTTTATTTTTTAAGCTAACTTTTCTAAATTCAATCATAAGTTTTGAAAATACATCTTATAATTCATCAAATATGAAGTCGAGTATTTTCAAAACTTATCTTCTCTTGATGAGCCATTAAGCAAAGATTAGTCACTTCTTGTGTCTCCACATCGGAGCTTGAGTTCTTGCTATCACTCCATATGGCCATCATTGCCTTTTTCTTCATCTTTTTCACTAATGTTTTGAGAAAGGGACAGTCCATCTTGAAGTATCCAGGCCTTTTGCATTCGAAGCACACGAAGGGCTCCTTGTCTTTCTCCTTCTCCCTATCTTTGCTAGGTTTACCTTCAAAGGGCTTCCTCTTGAAGTTTTGCTTCTTTTTCTTGATAAACCTCTTGAACCTTCTAGCAATTAAGGTCAAGTCATCTTCTTCATCTCCTTCATCTGACTCATCACTATCATCATTTTCAATTACAGTTGACTTGAGTGCGATGGTCTTCTTTTTTTTCTTTCCTCTTCATAGTTTTGCTTCAAGGTTAATCGATATATCATGAGAGAATCAAGAAGTTCTTCAAATGGGAGTATATTGAGATCCTTGGCTTCTTAGATTGCGGTGACTTTAGTTTTTAAGCTTTTGGAAGAGGCCTAAAGATTTTACGAACAAGCTCACTGTTAGTATAAGATTTTTTCAAATTTTTGAAGCCATTTATAATATTAGTAAACTTTGTAAATATATTAGTAATAAACTCATTTGGCTCCATTTTAAATAACTCATATGTGTGAACAAGCATATTAATTTTAATTTTTTCACTTGGTTGGTACTCTCATGGGTAACCTCTAACATATTTCAAATATCCTTAGCTAAGGTACATATAGAAATCTTATTAAATTCATTAGCATCTAATACACAATATAGAATATTCATAGCTTTAGCATTAAGCTCAATCATTTTCTTATTATTTTCATCCTAATCTACTTTGGATTTGAATTAAACATCAAAACCATCTATTCTAATTTTAGATGTGTGTGGTCCATTGATTATTACTCTCCAAAGTTGATAATCAAGTGTTTGAATGTAAATGCGCATACATCTTTCCAATAAGTATAATTTGTTCCATTGAATAAAGGTGGACGGTTGGTTGATTACCCTTTGACAAAAGAAGCATTCATTTGGATTGCCATTTGATTTTAAATCTTGATCATTAGATCAAATGTAGCTGAGTACCAAGCTCTGATATTACTTCTTATTGGAGAGAAGGGGGTGAATTAGATTTTCAAAATTTAAAACAGTTATGCACAGTTTTTGCAAAACAATAAAATAAGTGAAAGCAAAAAATGATGTGTTTAATCAAGCTAAGATATGAGATAAATAGAAAGCAATAGAAGAGGCAAGCAACACACTAACACATTAATTTTATAGTGATACGGTGCACCCCAGCACCTATGTCCACTCATTAAGAATTTTTAAAAAAATTTTATAATCTATCCAAGATTACAGTCGGATAATTTTCGGACTTTTTATCCAAAATTCAATTGGTTTATATGGGATCACCAACCAAAATCTAATCCAAGCCAATCCTTAACTTACAATCCAATTACAAGGCTTGGGTAAGCTTTTCTCCTTACTTCAATCCCCAATTGAAGTAAGTACGGTAGAATATTTGAAATGAAAGCAATACAACAATATAAAGAGCTTCTTTAATGAGCAAATGAAAGTCGATGAAGCTTATGAAATTCTTTTGAAAAGTTTTTAGGTGTGGAGGTTGTCTTCTTGCTGAAAAGGTTATTTTGATCAGATGTTTGAGGTGGTTGAGGAATGAATGCACACTACTCAATGATCTCTTAACTTTTCTTATTGTCTTTCACTTTTCTTTAATTCTATTATCTATTGATGATCTTTAATGAGTTTGGTGGTGTTAAACATTATTTAGAAGGCCAAAAAGTCATTTTTGACCATTGAAATCCGAAATAGAGCCATTGGAATCAATTCTATAAAGTTTTAAAAATTCTACAGAACTAGTCATTGGAGCTTGAGTCAATTTGGATAAGATTCGAATTGACTCGAATACCATTCGAGTTGTACACTCGAGCTAAAAATCCAAAAAACAACCCCTTCTATCTTTTCTGAGCACTTCGACTTGAGTAATTTGAGTTGACTTGAGTAGTCTATGAGTCCACTCGAATCCAATAAATCCCTTCAATTTTTTTGATTTTGAAAAATTATTTTCTATCATTCTTCATTCGAATCGACTTGGATAGTACTCGAGTCGACTCGAGAGTATGCCAGCTAAAACAATAGCATACCAGAACTTCTTTTCTTCTATTTTTCACTCAAGTCTACTTGGATTCGACTTGAGTCGACTCGAATCAGCCTTCAACTGAAAATTTCTGAACTATTCCATCTAAGAGGCTTTTTGATTCCATCTTTTGGAATTCTCTTCTACTTTGATTTTTATGTCCTTTCATAGCAAAAAGACATCCAAATACTTCTCATTTGAGTTTTATTTGCCATAAAGAATCATTCTTTGAAGCTTTTACAATCTTTCTGAAACATGCACTTTATGAAACTATTAGTTCTATTATATATTGAAATATTTTATTATTTATCAAAATCAAATCCTGAGGTCAACCGGCTCATTGTCATCAAGTCATATTATTTCAACACATCAGGTGATACATTTATTTATCATCCATCTTTCACTCTTACAAAGTGGCTATGAAATCTTATTTTTGCACCACTTGGCTATAAAAAATGAACGTAGTCATTCGGTGTAACACCATCAAGCCATCCATTCTCCCATAATCGAATGTCTTCATCCAATTTGAAAGAGATGCAATTTCAAAAGGTAGCAAGGCTTTTATTAATATCTTCAACTGGAAACTGCCAAACATTTCTCCATCGCGTGCCCTTTGCATCTGAAATGTGGTCTATTTTCTGCCCATGTCTTAATGCTCCCTGTTTAACTGATGATCTGAAATATTTATATATCATGTAGTTGGCTGCATGCTTTTCCAAGAATATCTATCATGCTATTCTCGTGCTACTTATAGCTGCTCTTTGGAGTTGCGGGAAGAAAAGGAATAGTTGGATATTTCTGATATTTCTTAATTGATGCTCTTTCCATCTGCTGCTATTTTTTCTATAATTATTTAACTACTTTAATAGCTAGACTATTCTTTGTGATCATAAGTCCCTTCCTGATTTTTGTAAACCGTGGTACCAAATTAAAAGGATCAAACGATTAGGTGCTTCCCCTTCAGATGCACATGAGTTTTTGCGGCTCTTTAGTTGGTTGAAAGCCCTGTATCATTTGGATTTTCATTCTTTTGTTTCCAATTTCTAGTTTATCATGTGGGATAATGATGGGGATCTTACAGCATTGTGATGTGACCAGAACTTTTTGCTGCCTTGTACCATACTTAGATGGGTTCTATCTTTTGAGTCTCCCATTGACATAATCCCACCGTCGTTTTGGCTATTTGAGGTTTTAATGAAGGCACTTTTAAATTTTTTTCTTTATTATTTCGATATAAATTCTTACTTACTGTTTTCTTCTTTATATACAAATTTTCTTTTTTTAATAAAATTATAGGTGACTAATATGGCCGAACCTCATCGGTCTCTCTGAAGTTAATTCGACATCATAAATTGTCTCTCATTACAAAATTAGCATCTTGACGGGACATCCCTATTTGTGTTATTTTCTTCTCATGATGATGGCTTATAATGATTAATTTTCAACTATTTTTGATTATTGGCTGACTATCATGTCCCTTTCACATTTATATTGTTTATAATGACTATCATGGAACATCCCTGTTTGTGTTACTTCATGGTGGTTTATAATGATTAATTTTAATTATTTTTATTATTGGCTGACTATCATATCTTTTTCATAGTGGATTTCACTATAACATATTTATATTAGCATATACATGTATGAACTTCTTAAAGTATCATCTCATATCTTGCAAACTACAATGTTTGCACCTAATGGATTTCATTGTCATATATTATTTTATTACTAGCTCTTGCAACACTTTGTTTACTTTGGCTAGCATTTGATGAATCTAATTATTGTTATGAATCATATTCTTTACTTAATAAAAAAAAATCAGAATAAAAGAGCAAGATCCCAACAAACTTGCATAATCAAGATAAATTGATTATTCTCTATTACTTTTTTTATATATTTTATATTTATTTATTTTATATTTATATTATATTGATAAATTGAAAACTCTATTTGTAAGAAGAAATGAGGTCATCTTGAAGAGTTCAAGATGGCCACACAAAACTAAGATGGCACATGGAATGCTTATAAGTAAATATCCACCTAAGATTGTGGGTAATACTATTCTAGGGATCAAATTTTGAGATATTTATATTAATTTTGTAAGGATGTAAAGTGAGCCATTGATCCGAACTGATAGACTGCAGTATGTTATTCGGATGCTATTGGGTCAACAATTGCATGGCTCTCTACTTTTGTATGTGTTACAATTTCTTATCTATCTTTTTATTAATTTTATTATCTTTATGTATTATTTACTTATGGGCTAATTATACTTTTCTTTCTATTTTTTACATATTGAAATTGCTGAGAAATGATGCAAAGCTCCTAATCATCATGTATATAGTCCTTTTTTTATTTATCTACTTGGATAATAGGTTCTTTATTAAATCTTAAAGGATATATCTACAACTTTGTTTAAGAAATTTATATTTCATCATTATTAGTTTTGTTACAAGAAAAGCTCATTTTATTGTAAACTTTATTTGCTTTATGAAAGAGTAATTGATTCTAATCATTTATGAAAGTTGAATTCAAAATTTTGACTTACCTATTTTCAATACATCATGTGGCTTTAAGATGCAACTAAAAGAAAATACACTACATTCAAGTTATTAGATTATCTAATTTTTAGAAGAATAATATACAATGTATTGCCAGCGGTCATATTCATTGTTAAAATATTATTGCCAGCAGTCATATTTGTTGCTAAATGTGTATCCCCAATGATCAAAGTGCTGCTAAATAAACATTTCCAGTAGTCAAAACTGCCACTATAAGATTAAAATTTTTTAGTGATTAAGTTTTCTGTGGTTAGAAATGCTGCTAAAATATTTTCAATGGTCATAAGCGACCACTGGAAAAGTTTTAAATCTATGCCCTATGGTGAAAATCACTGGGATATATTTTATTTTTCCAGCAGTCAACATCGAAACTGTTGGCAAAAATTCAACTTTTTTGGGTGGTCATGACTGTCGAAAAATGTTTGTTCTAGTGATTATAGCCATTGATAAAATCTTGAAATACAACAATGATAACAGTTTCTCCAGCAGCATAGCAGTGGTTCGGGAAACTATTGGTAAATCTTTTTTCAGTGGTTTTGCTTCCTTTTACCGGTGATTCTGATTGCTGCTAAAGCTCTTATTTTTTATAGTGAATACCAAGAGAATGCAATACTCTATAGCCTATCAGCCTCATAACACCTATTATAAATGTAGGTTTGCAGTCAGCTACTAGATTTCTTCAGCATATATGGGTCCAGTCCATAAAGAGGAAGATCGTTTGTTGAGCCACCCCACTTATAAAAAATTCTTGGATAGACTTAGTCTATCACATATACTATAGATAAAATCAATGAAAAGATGACATATTAGTATTTAGATTTTACATATTAGTATTTAGATTTTAAAATTTTATAACCACCTCAAGATATCGTTGTTTAACCTTGTAACCACCTCAACACACTACTATTTAACCACTTAACATACCGCTATATGTTGTTGGGGCATCTTTTCATTAACTTTATCTACAGCATATACGGTAAACTAAGGTTCTGTTTGGCTAAACTTTTAGAGTGTCAGAGAGTACTTTCTGACCCTCCAAAATACTTTTGGATGTTATAGTGATGTCACTATTAGAAATCAGCCATTCAATGAGAGACAAAATTTCTTGGTAAAAATCAAAAGCTTCTTAGTGAAAGTCAAAAATTCCTTGATGAAGAGATTCACTTAGAAATTTCCAAAGAGAATCAATTTCTTAGAATATTTGATGTTAGTGAAAGTCTCCCTTAGAAATCTCTCGATAATTACCATTTTCAAGGGATTCACTAACTAAAATATACTCGAAAATCCCTCGATAATTATCAAGGAGTTCATTAAGGGAATATCCTTCACTAAAAATTAGCCAGCTGAATAATTTGTGAGGAAGTTACCCTTACAGATCTCTCAGTGATAATCCTCAGTGGTCCTTTATAGATTATCGAGGGATTTCTAAGGGATTTACTCAGGACAGTAAATTCCTCGCAAATCACTTAAGGATTTCTTAGAGAAACTAAATTTAAATGCATGCTCAACATCCTTTGAAAATCCTTTTCTAATCTCTCGATGATTTTTCGAGAGACAGATCCCTTGATGAAAAGCTGATTTATGGTAGTGTATTTGTAAAAAATTCAAAAATTTTTTTGACTTTGTCAGAAAGTTGAAAAGATCTACTTGAAAAAGTAATATTTTAAAGCTTCTCCAAAAATATTTTCTGACTAATGTTCGAAAGTTATTTTGATTTAAATAAATTTTTAATGACCGAAATATTTACTAACTAATCTCATAATTATATTTTATATTATATCATATTATATTATTATACTTTAAATATAATATAATATAATATAATAATAAACTAATATTATGATCTATTATAACATATAACATAATCTATTTAGTATTATTATATTATAAAATATAATTCAATATAATAATATTCAATAATAATATTATAATATTATATTATAATAATATAATATAATTATTATATTATAATTTATTATTATATTAGATTATAATTTATTATACCATATTACATTATATGATAATAATATTATACAATAAAATAATATTTTAAAATATAATAATATTTATGTTATAAACATAAAATATAATCTATTATATAATTATTATATAATTATAATAATATAATAATATTTTAATAATAATATAATATAATTATATTAT
>KE504745.1:185583-199713 GCA_000441515.1 Elaeis oleifera
ATAGTAATTTGAAAAGTTTTAAATTATCATTTTATCCCTGCACTGAATTGTCGCTTCAGGTATTACTTTAAAAGAGTCTGCAATACAAAAACATTAACCAGCACTGCTGAAACAAACGATATAACAAGTAGCAACCTGGGAAACAAAATGATAGTAAAGCAAAAGCTGAAGCATAACCTAAGTATAAGCATGTCAGCTGTAAAGTAAAAACTATACATCAGAACTTATCTATAATAGAGACACTGGTGGAAATAAAAAATTGTAGGACATAATTGCACAGCCATTGAATTGCCTACTCACCCAATCTGCTAATAACATATTAGATGTTGTGAATCTGAGGCCTCCCAGTAGCAATCATGGCCAACAATATGTAAAGATAAATTCCTCCTGCATGTGGATAGAATAAAATATGATAGAGAATGTGAAAGAGCCAACAAATACTGCAATACTTCCATGCTGCTGAATTTTTTAGATTAAATTCTATCTTATTTAGAACAATCATGGTGACTTGCAAAGTATAAATTCTTATAAGTTGAATGGGCTTGGGCTGGAATGGGCAATACGGGCCAAGAATTTAGGCTGGTTTTGGATTGGATGCAGGCCAGCAATATCGGGCCTGCTCTCGGGCCGAGCTCGGGCTGGGCTTGGGTCGGGCCAAAGATATTACCGAGTCGGGCCCGAAATTCAAACGGATCCTGTAATTAGGCCCAAGCCCGGTCTGAACTATTTTGGACCTAGCCCTAAGTCCGACCTAAATTCAAGCTAGCCCAAAATCCATCGGACCAGCCCAGGCCCAATTCTAGCCCTATGGGCAGGCCTGAACCCCTTTGGCCTGGTCCGAATCTATTTACCCTAAGACCCACCCGATGTATATCTCCACGTATTCACATCGCCACAGCCAAAAGGTGTAGATGATGAAATTGAATTCTTTTTTTTTTGTGGGTGGGTGGGGGGCCAAAGATCACCCATAGGCATTACATTAAAAGAGTCTGCAGTACAAAAATATTGTCCAGCACTGCTGAAATAAATGATATAACAAGCAGCAGCCTGGGAAACAAAATGATAGTAAAGCAAAAGCTGAAGCATAACCTTAGTATAAGCATGTAAACTATAAAGTAAAAACTATACATTAGAACTTGATTATAATAGAGACAGCATCCACACTGATTTGTGAAACCTGATAGAAGTAAAAAATTGTAGGACATATGATTCCGCAGCCATTGAATTGCCTAACCAGTAACCACCTAGTCTGCTGAACATAACATATTAGATGTTGTAAATCTGAGGCTTCCCAGCAACAATCATGGCCAGTAGTATGTAAAGATAAATTCCTTTTGCATGTGGATAGAAATAAAATATGATAGAGAATGTGAGAAAGCCAACATACACTGCAATACTTCCATGTCGCTGAATTTTTTAGATTAGATTTTGTCTTGTTTAGAACAGTCATGGTGACTTGCAGAGTATAAATTCCCATCATTTTCAGTATTTTACATCAGCCAGCAAAACATCAAACAAATGAGCAAGCAATTTATCATTGTTTGATGTAAGACATCCAAACTAAGATTAAGGTTCACCTTTCCATCGTTTCACATTTAACAAAAAAGAACAAGCATCTAAGAATGTGCGTACAAAAGAAATAGTCTTTTTTTTTGCAACAAAAGTATAAAAGAAGTCAACAATCTACTACTCTTTCTCTCAAAAATAATTTACTACTCCATCCATTCTGGGGTACTATTATCTGTATTCAACTTTATAAAACTCAATCAATTTGTACCTATGTAGTGTTAATATATATATCATTACAAATATTAAAAATAAGCATAATAAATTACTAACATAAATAGAAATGATTTCTATACCTTCATCATGTTTTGCATGAAGCCAATCCTACGTACAACCAAGGCCTCGATAGTATATGGACTTAAAGAACTTCGATACTGATTTATGACTCTACCACCAGTACTGAATATCGATTCTGAAAAAATGGTAGAGATTGAAATAGTAAGAATATCTCTAGCTAATCTTGATAATACAGGATAGACTGCTGCATTATTCTTCCACCATGCTAAGATATCAAAATTTTTGTCCTTCAGATCAGGTAGCACATCATCATCTAAATAACTATTCAGCTCTGATCTCTTTGATCATTTCATGAAACTTTACTTCTAAACTGAATAAAATCTATATCAATTTTTTTTCTCCATGCAAAATGAAGAAACTGAATTTACATCAGTTTGTACATCAAAATCATATGTTAGCTCACTCGAACCAATAGAAAACTGCTCTCTTGCTACATCTGCGTACTTATTATAAAGTTTGTTAAGACAAAAGCACAAATATCATCAATCTTTTTGTTCTCTCTTCCATATCAAATATTCTTCATAACAAATTTATTAAATATCAACTTTGATCTGGGATCCAAAATAGAAGTAATTACTAACAAATTATTGCATTGAGAATAATATTTGTTAAACTTTTTTGCATCTAATTCATCAATTGCTTCAGTGTTTCATCAGTATGAGCACTTGCATCCATCAACACCATCCTAATTCTCTAAACTTTTTTTAGGTATAAATTAGATGTGGGATACTTAGAAATAGAAAATACTTTAGTAGCATCAAGAAAGGCTACTAAGAATTTAAGAATTATCTCAATTTTTTTTATTCATCATTGGTAGGGTATATACATGAATGCTCAGTTGCATATCTAATAAAACATCTTTATATATGAGTGCATCACGCAACATTTCATATATAGAATTCCACCTTGTAGCAATATCTAAAGTGAGTCTTCTTTTAACAAAAAGTCTCATATATTGTGCAATTTCATTAAAAGCTTGCATTCGAGATGGAGACGTAGACACATATCTAATGATCTCTCTTATATATTCAATAACTTCATGAATTATCTTCATCCCATCTGGAGCCATAATATTTAGTATGTATGCATAACATCTGATATGACTATACTGTCCACTAAGCAACATTCCACAATAAAAATTATCTTAGATCTTTCAGATTATAGCATCATTTGTAGTACAATTATCCAAAGTAATGGTACATATTTTAGAATATAGTTTCCATTCAAGAAGATACTTTTCAAGAGCATCTTCAATTGCAAAACTTGTATGAGGGTATGTCAATTTCTTAAAACTAATTATCTTCTTATGCAGAATAAATTTGAAATCGATATAATGAGCTGTGAGAGATATATGACCGATTTTTTGATTTGATGTCCAAATATCACTAGTAAAACTAACTCGAGAATTTAATTTCTTCAAAGCAGCATGCAATTTTTTTCTTCTCCTTCATACAAAGCAATACAATCTTTTTTATAGTCTTACAGCCTATAACATTGAATAACGACTGAACAGATCTCATAAATTTCAAAAACTCAGGATGCTCAACCAATACAAAATCAAAGCTCAGTAAATATGATAAGTCTTGTAAGAATTTTCTATTATCTTCTTGATTTAATTTAAAAGACTTCACCGGATCTTTTGAACTTACTACTATCAACATTTGATTAACTGAATTTTTTTGATACTTTTTGCAACTATTTTCAAGATGACATTTTAGATAACTTGTTCCACCTTTAGTACTATCACTTAATACCTTTTTACAATATTTGCATATGGCTATTAATCGATCAAATTTTTTTCTCACTAAAATGATTCTATACCCAAGATCTTTTTTTAGAACTTTTGTTCCCATTAATTTCAGAATTATCTCCATTTTTGTCATCCTCATCCCTTATATGTTCCACTATTTTATTTTCACCCATTTTAGATTGAGACATTAACGAAACAATTGGCACAAATAACAATATAAATTAATAAAAAATAAAGCCTACATATTTTTAATACACATAAAATGCATAATATATTAATTATTTGTCTGTTAGGAAGAAATATGCATACAAAGACCTACAGGCATCTTATAAACTCTTCTAGCCTTTTAACCATTAACTTAGGTGGCTATCAAAATTTAAAAGCTGCAATATTCTCCTTAGAGACATAGAGAAGCAGTCCACTAGAACACCCACGATCAACTCAAAACATATTTCTTTACAAGCATAAGCATAAGGATGGTAGCAACTGAAATAAACAAAAATCCATCAAACAGCCAAAAAAAATCCAAAATATTAACATAAAAGAATCTCTCCCTCTCCACCTGCACCTAAACAGAACCCAACAACAGTGGTAATCTTGAAAATGAGAAAATTTTAAGTAAAAGTGATGCAAAGTTGTCTTAGTCCTTTTTTTTGGTAGAAAGGGTAACAAAGCTAGATTACAACAGAGATAATATAAGGCCTCAAAATTATAGATAGAGATATGATTAAACAAAATATAACTCCAAAACAAGGCATAAAGTGGAGAAAGAGGTGGCAGTTAACCTGCCTCTCTACACAAACAACAAATAAGAGGGAGGAATCTGAGGTTACAAAAATATTAAAGGGATAAAAGCTAACAGTGACTTGCCACCTTTCCAATAAAAGGATATATAAGGAACATATCAACAATATGATGAGTAATATGTGCAATACAGAACACCACATAATCTAGAAAATTGGTATGCTAACTATTGAATTGATCATAAAAATCTATCCAACAATAACGTAATAAATTCAGCAGGTGTATGCAAGTACAAGTATATCCATAAGAATATATCTCGTATGATAAAGCCATATGAGTAAGGAAGATGAGAAGATAGTCAAACACAAGAAGGACTCAATCAATTCTGAGAAGAATCTGACCATATCGAATGAAAACTAGAAATCATCGTAGCCAAAATGGATGGAGGGAGGGAAGGAGGGAATATGGAAATCAAAAACCCTAACAAAGGCAAACTAGGGTGGAGAGAATAATAATTACCTCTAGGGCTCTTTAATAGGCAGAGTGGCCAACCGCCGATAGCAATTAAATCGAAAATGGTGATCGGCTAGGATCAAGACCATGAAGACGACTGATGAATAGCTATGAAGACGACAATCTTTGAGTTTTGATTAGTGAAAGGGGATGACGGACTACCAGATTTACAGTTAGAGTGGCCGACCGATGATCGGTGATGAAAGCGGAGAGATCTACAAAAACCCTAGAGAAAAACAAGAATGAGTGAGAGGAAGGGGTTTTATCGTTTTAAGCTTCTTAAGTCTTAACTGATAATGCTTAAGAGAGTTAAGTTGAATGGGTTCAAGCTGGGACAGGCAATACAGGCTAAGAATTTGAGCTTGTTTGGGTGGATGCGAGCTAGCAATATCGGGCCCACTCATGGGTCGGGCTCGGGCCGAGCCCGAGCCCACTCACAGGCTGGGCTCGGGCCGGCCCGGGCTAGGCCAAAGGTATACTCGAGTCTAATCTGAAATTCAAATGGATCCTCTGAGTAGGCCCAAGTCGGCCCGAGCCCACTCACAGGTGGGCTCGAGCCGAGCTCGGGCTAGGCCAAAGGTATACTCGAGTCCAATCCGAAATTCAAATGGATCCTCTGAGTAGGCCCAAGTCCGGACTGAACTATTTCAGGCCTAGCCTAAAGTCCGATCCAAATTCCTTTCTTCTTCTCTCTCTCTGTCTCTTTTTGTAGCTCACGACCTCCTCTTTCTTTTCTCGGTTCTTAATGTCATACCTATGGACTCCTTTTATAGCCAAAAACTAGAGTCCTTTACAGACTCTTTTTCTACATCTCAAAAGGTTTCTCCACACCTCTTCATTCCGCACGTCAAAAGGCTTCAGCACGGTTCGCTGGCTTTCTGTGTTTCATATGCTTTTCATGATGCTATGGGTTTCGTGCGTCAAAAGGCTTCTCCAATACCATCCACATCATCCCTAGTTTTCATGCAGCGGTAGGTCCTATGTGAGGAGAGACCACACCAATAGAGAATGCTTTTGATAATGTTAACTGGAATTTCTTTTGGATGTGCTGGTGGCCGTAGGCTTTCTCGATAGGTGGATCTCTTGGATTAAGAATCTGTTATCTTTGATTTTGGTCGCTCTTCTTGTAAATGATCATCCAAGCAGATGGATCAAGTACAGATAAGGTTTGAGGCAAGGTGACCCTCTATCCCCTTCTCTATTATTTTGATGGTGGACGTACTTGCTAGACTCTTCAAGCAAGCAAGTTCTCTCGAGCTTATAGAAGGAAATGAAAACCAACAGGGGTTAAAAATCTAACTAGTCTTCATTTTGCAGATGGTACTTTATTAGTTTGTGTGGAAAAAAAAGAGAACTTTTGAACATAAAAGCTATCTTGCTTGCTTTTAAAGAGGCCTCGGGACTCAAGATTAACTTTTATAAAAGCTCTCTGATAGGTTAAGTAAAGATGATGCAGAGACCTCTATGTTTGCTGATTGGATGAATTACTCTACTGGCTCTTTTCTCTTTAAATATCTCGATCTTCCTCTTTGTGATAGAAGATTGCCAAAGTGCTTGTGGATGCCTTTGATTGAAAATTAAATACAAGATTGGCTTTTTGAAAGGGCAAGTTACTCTTCTGAAGGTGCAGATTAACTCTTATCAATTATATGTTGTCTGCTTTGCCTTCCTATTATATATCCATCTTCAAATTGCCTAAATGAGTGATTAATAAGATTGACAAGATTAGAAGAGCCTTCTTATGGAAAGGCAATGATATCATGAGTGGATTTCATTATTTGATTAATTGGGATCAAGTTTGCAAATTGAAAGAGTAAGGAAGTTTGGGAATTAAGAACTTAGAGCAAATGAATCTCTTTACTGGGCAAGTGGGCATGAAAGTTTCATAGAGGTCCTCATAACCTATGGTTCTCATAAGTCAAAGGAACGTATTATAGGAGATGCAAATTTGGTATGAGAACTAAGAAATTTCTTTCAAGTTTGTCACTCATTTGGAAGGATGTCTGCAAACAAAATACTATCTTTTGGAAGTATTTCTCATTCAAGTTGGGTAATGGTCAAAACATACGATTTTGGGAGGATGCTTGGATTGACTTTTTACCTCTTAGCTCTCTATTTGCTCATTTATATGATAAAGCGATCAAGAAACAAGTTGTAGTTAGCTCATTGTAGATCAGGCGTTCTCTTTCTTGGAAGATTAATCTGAGAGGTCCTTTGACTAGAGATGAGGTAGCACACCTCACTGATCTTTATGATATTCTTTGTTTGGTTAGGTTTTCTGATCAGGCTGATGTGCCATGTTGGAAGTTATAATCTTCGAAATCTTTTTCAGTAGATTCCTTCTACTCTTTCTTAAACAATGACGATACTCGATATTCTTTCGATAAAACTATTTGGAGAGCTGCTATTCTGGAGAAGACCCTTCTTTTTTTTTTGTAGTTAGCACTTCACAAAAAGCTTCACACTGAGAATGTCTTAGCCAAAAAAGGTTAGCATATGAACATGAGATGTGCTCTATGTGATAACTCCTCGAAACTGCCTATCACTTGTTCATTAGATGTCCACTTTCTCAGAGTATCTAGTTCTCTATCAAAACTCAACTTAAACTGAAGGAATGGTCATCTGACCTATGAGATCTTTAGACAAAATGGAGACCCAAACAAAATGGAGACCCAAAACAAACAACGTCTGATATATTCAACTGGGGATCAATTGCTAGCAGTTATTTGTAATGGAATTTGAAGAGAACGAAATGCTAGAATTTGTTTAAACAAATCTCCTTCTATTTACTTACTTTTCTTAAGATTTTCATGGACTTTAGGAGCTAGAAATGCCTCCCTCCAAAGAAAATTGATGATCATGTTTGGTTGCAGAACAAATTGGCATGCTTAGCTCCTTCCTTGGGACAAGCCACCTTAGAAAGGTTCTGATTTCGAAAGGATCCATTTGAATGGTATTTGCTGTGCTGTCTGGAGGGAAAAGAATGAAAGTATCCTATGGAGAAGAAGCATTTTACCCATACACCGTGAGAACCTTCTGTCTCTCTGTAATTTTGCGAGGCACAACAGGACACCCTATAATTTTTCTTTGTTCTAACAACTCTATTCTTCCTTGTTTTGCTTTTATAAATGATTTCTTATGAATAAAAGACTGGTGGTAGTCTTAGACTACTTCCATTTCCATAAATAATTTTTTTAAAAAAAATGTCCAACCAGCACTTGCCGAAAAATTGAATATTATAAACCGCAGCAAGCAAAGTGAGAAAACCTCAACAAACGGCATTTTAATTGACTTCTTGTCCAGGAGAAACACCACTTCGAGAACAATACATCCCCAACGAAACTGCCAGAAATCAAGAACCGATAAGCAAGCCCACCTCAGAAACAAGGCAGCTTGCAAACTAAGAAATACTGAACGACACAACATTCTGCACCATATCATCATCTGAGGCCGCTCTTGAAGGATTAGCATCATTTCATGAACACAAAAGAATGTCTACCAACACAGACTGCTCCTTGTATAGACCAACACTAACACATCCATATATAATAAAAATAACAGACTAAAGTAGCATGCTAAAGTTATATAAGCAGATGTACATAACTTTTCTAATTGTTTATTGTTAATAACAACTCCTAAGAAGGCATAAAATGAGAGGTAAAAAGGCAGGCAATCACACTCGCCTCCTCCTTCCCATAACTGATAGTTAACCAAGACCTGAAAGATACATACAAAAGCACAACCACCTGCACAAGCACCTCCACCTCATCCCTTGTACACAAATCACCCTCTTGGCAGCCCCAAACCATGAGGGTCTTATTCTCAAAACCCCTTCTCCATTCTTTACACCTAGAAAGGGCACAACAAACAACTGCAACCCACAGACACGTATCCTCTCTATTCTCTTAAGTCTAACCTCCTACTCAAAACTGGCAAGAAGCACCCAGCCTCTGCCATTGCCTCTGGCCAGCAGCTCCACACTTCCGGCCATGAAACGCACTATACAGCAGCTCCTGAAACTTCTCGAGGAACAACCCCCACTCTTCCTCTCCCATGTCTGCCAGATTCACAAAGCTCGCACTTGCAGGCAACTGCTCCTTTGCGCTCCTGCTCCCACTCCGAAGTCCACTGCCACTATTGTTAGTTTTAACTGTAGTATCATTCCCTTTTGGAACACGACCTAGATATTGTGGAGTTTTTTCAGTAAGGCTCACACCCTTCAATGATGTGGACAGCTTTGAAACATTTGGAAACCGATGGCAAGCAGGCAGGAAGCAAGTAACTTCTTCCATATTGCTCTTTTCATTGTTATAATTGTTTTCCTCCTCTTCCAAGCTCTCCTCTAATTTTGAAAGCAGGTTTCTGGAACACCTCCCTTGAACCCAAAATTGTAGGATGGTGGTGTTTTAGGCATCACTGGTTCAGCATCTTCACAGTCAATGTCAAACTGGATTACATCTTCATCTACTGGTTCAGCTCCTGGAGAAAATACCTCTCTTTCGGCTACTAACCTCCTTGCCTCAATGCACACAACCTCCAGCTCGCTAGGCTCTTCTTCCATACCCCTGAACTCCCTGCTCATCATCTCACCAATCTCTGCCAGGCAAAGCCCAAACGCTGCTGCTTCCTTGAGAAAAATTGTAGAAAGGACCAAAACCCTTAGACATGCTTCACGGATCATAGGCAGCTCCATTCGAAGCATGTCAGAATCTCTAACTGGATCAAGATTAGCAATGTACTCAAGCTCATCCTCAGAGAAAGGTATTGATGCCTGTGGCCAGTGGATCCATTCAAATAAGGATCCTCCAAGCTCTCTGGCAGGCAGAGACCATGATCTATTGGAATGAGTTCTGTCTGAGCCCCAAATCTACCAGTTCCACCTACAAGCTTCCTCACTAGAAGGTTCCCAGCATGTCTGTCTGTGTTGAAGATTCTAATATCAAGCATACCAATCCTGTGTACAGCTGCAACAGGAAAGCTAGAGGTCCCATGATCACTAGCATCGAAGTCATGACGGATAAACTGCTGAAATGATGCAATCTTGCTGACAGCTTGAGACCTGTCATGAGCCTTACCATTTGCATAGTTGACCCCATCATTCACATGGAAGACTGAGTGGGTTATCTTTACAAGGATTGTTGGGGGAACGTTGGCAAAATGATCATAGTCCAGGAGGTATGCAGCAACCTCCCTAAACCCTGTCTCACCAACCCGCACTGATCTTTTCAGGCCTGGTTGGCCAAGGGCTTTCCCAACGAACCTTTCGGATTATTTGGTGCAAATGGCTCCTCATCCGTAGGCTTCACGATAGCAATGCTCTCACCTCTGCTGTTCCTGAAGTAGTAGGCACCCCCAAGCCCACTGTGAACAGGGATGGGTTCAACACCACTTTTAATAGCTTTGACTGCATCCTTAACAAGCTGTTTTGTTCGTGAGCATTGGCTTGAGCACCCTAATATTTCAATTGGCCCACTCTGATCTCTCTGCTGGTGTTCCCTTCCAGTTGGGGAGAGACATGGGGTGGAAGAACTCCTGTGAAGGAAATTCCTCGTGAGAAGTAATGGGGAATCATTCCGAACTCCCATTAGATCATTTTTCAACACTCGATCACCAAATGTAAGTGAGCTCTCCTCAATGGGCACATTAAGAGCCAATTGCAACCTCCTCTTTACAGTGTGGGCATTGTCTCCACGATCCAGTTCAATACCCACGACACAGCCGGTGTCAGTTTGGACGAACACACGTCTCCTTCCTGCAGGCTTTCCCTCACTTTTCTTGTTCCCATGGCATTCACTGCTGAGAGTGCGGTTGAAAACTGCAACTGCCATCTGGGTCTGGACAGGGCTGTCCAAGTTAGGAGACATGGAATAGGGAAGAGGGGGTTGAGAGAGTATCACCAAGGCTCCTCTTCTTCCTTCTCTTCTCACTCGAGCACACGCCAAACACCAAGGCTGACGTGGTTATGAAGAGAGGAAGATATGGAGCACCATCAATCATGTATCAACTATACTGCCATCAGATAATGACCATCAGATGGAAGTGTAGGTGATCGCGTGCTTCCCCTACAGTGGAGAAGCCATCGTTTGGATGATGGATGAATCAAATGAACTGAACCTTGTAACAGAAATATTTAAGAATTATTAGCACCACGAAATTTATATATGATATATTAAATTCTGAATATTTACAATCATATAATTTCAACAATTAATAAAAATATTTTTCTACAAAAAAGTTTTCTTTCTTCATGAAATGAAAAGTGGTCGGTGGAAAAGGAAGGGTACGATGTAAAATGGAAATAGAAGAATTTAAAAAAAAATTCTTTAAAGTTATTTTATGGTACAATAAACGAAGCCAATGAAGAAGAAAATAGAACATAGAGTGACTGGTGTAGTAGTGTCACGACAGACAGCCAAAAGGAAAAGGTTGAATTAATTACACAGCATAAATCTCTTGTGGATTGGTGAACAAAATTTAAATGAGTAAAAAAACTCAATACATTAATGATCCTTCTTTTGGTAAATAATCCATGAATGATCTAAAACAGCAAAAGGCTAAGAAAATGCAAAGAAATCCCCCTTTTGGTCAAACCTCTGTTGGCAAACGAAGGCAACACTCCAAACGAAGAAAAAGATGCAAAAAAATGAGACACTGCGATACCATAAACAGATTAGCGATCCAAATATACGTTGCATAGTCCACTCATAATCCAGAATAATCACAACATGGGAGGAATAAGGGAGAGGGAGGGAAGGAGGGAGAAAAGAGGGAAGGAGAGGAGGGGGAGGGTGGACAGAGCGCTCTGTTGATATCGTTGTTGAAGACGTTATAAATTGTTAATAATAAATTATAAATATTCACCGAAAATCTACAAAATCAACGGACGCAAGAATCACACTTATTCACCAAAAGAACCCGGAGATATTCCGCGAAATCACACAAAAACGATGGCAAACATAAAATATTTAGTCATTACATTAAAATAAGGGATGCAAGAATCACAGTTATTTTTTAAAAAAAAAAAAAAAAACTACTCCGGCATATATTTCGCCAAATCGGATGAAAAACATAAACACTTAGCGATTACATTAACTAGAAAACTCATTTTTGTTATCCAAGAAAAAGGAAAATTTCGTGCACACAAAAAAAAGAAAAGAAAAGAAGAGAGAGAGAGAGAGAGAGAAACTCGTGCACATTTTCTCAATCATTTCCCAGTTTGCCAGGATCGATACATTTGCTTCTCTTGCAGACCAATACACTGAAATTATTTTCAAAAAAATGAAAAATTTAGGGAAGAAATGAGCATATTCATTATCAGATTAACAAGTTATCGGAGCAATCCTTCAAACAAAGTATATTTTCCAAACCCAACGAATCAAATCAAACTCAACCATCTAGAAACGTTAATCAAATTAACCCCAAATAAACCCCACCAGAGTCCCAAACAGTCCTTAAAAATCACCAAAAATCCACTATATCAACATTCTACCAGTCCCTGCACTTCCAGTACGATCGAATGGGAAAAAATATGAAAAGATTTCAGAAGAACTTGTTCTTAGACCGATACCACTTCACAAGAACTAAACACGAGACGATTCCGAATCCAACTCACCAGAGTCGCAGATCTGGTCAGGAAGCAGGCCAAGCGCGAGCGAAGGAACACCGACCGCCTTCCCCGTCAGCGACGAGACGACGACTGCGATCGACGGCACGGATCCAATCACGTGGTCGAGCCAACGGCTCAGATTGCATCACCCCTGGATCTCTCACTCTCACTCGCTCGCTCCCTCCGAATCTTCTCTCCTTTTAACACCCCCAGCAAGTAGCGACCATCACGGTTAAAAAAAAAAAATCAATCGTGGTTAAACGACGCTCGGTTGATTGTATCATTTGGCTCTATCGATCCGTCCATCCTTCTCGGGTCTCTTTCTCGCTCTTCGATGCTTCGAAGTCTCTAGAAGAGGGAATGCATACCGTCTGATTTGGGGGAGAGGCGATCCACCATCCGATCTTCGCCACTTCTCCAGTACGGAGAATCCGTTGGATGTGACGTGGAAGGAAAGCATTGGTTCGTATGCTGTGATGCGATGCTTTTTTAACGCCTGCTCGCCAGTGCGACTGTGCGATAGGGCAGCAACTGGCGTTCGGGATTTCCGTGCGATCCGAGATCTACGCCTCCGGACGAAATTGCCCATCATTATTGCCCAAATAACAGAAATTACCTACCGTGCGAGTCTGTCAATCCTCACCGTCCAATCTGCACATCGCAGATCGGATGGACGGTAAGATTAGGACTCTCGATGGGCAGATGTATAGTGATGGTGTCGTAATTATGTGACATGACGAGGTCAATTCCGGTGTGGTTGTACTCTTCTGCAACTAAGGACTCAAAAACGTTTCCTTCCCGTTGAAAGGATAAGAACGAGAATAACACCACTCTGGCCAGACGGAAGCAAACATGGTAAGGTCATTTGGGAACAAAGTGCACTACCATCCCGGTGATGGGTTGATTCTGACCGTCTGATGATGGACTTTCATTGTTACCAAATTTAAAAAAAGAAAAACTCTCTCAACCTCATTGGTGTTTTGGACCTATGCCTAGTGATAGTGACCAAGGGGCTGTATTGGTAACGTAATAAGGAGTCAATTCCTACTATCTTAAAGCGCAAGTTAATGCCCCTCTTTGTAGGGAGAAGTAACAGCATGTGGGGACCATAGCGGTTATAAATGGATAATTGTTGCACATTGAACGATACCATTAGTAAGGCACGAGATGGTTCATCCGCTTTATTCAAGGGAATAAGGGAGCCGAGTTATCCCATTATCCTCGGGATTTGGAGGGCACGGATCGGCCGGAACAGATCCTAGTCATGTCACCCACGAAGCACCAATCCCGAGCCATCGAATCTCGCGGCGGCCCGACCTGGGGATCCACACCATTCCCTTCCAGGAGAAAACCAAATATTCTTCGCACCCAGTGATACTACAACTGGCCTTTAGGTTCGTGCTTGGAAGAACGGCATCAACCGGTCCTTGCATGGGGCATGGTGATTATCCTTCGGTAAGCTACTACTTATCTACCGTTAGCTTGCACGTGGAGATTTGTGCTCGATTTAGCTCGTTCATCATTGTTGCGGCCAATCCCCTCGTCGATCACGCCTGATCGCCGGGAGCGAGCACCTGCACGGAAAGCCCACACGGACCGGAGGTAGCTCCGGCGGGGACCCTCCGACGGTCAAGTCAGAGAGGAGAACGGGCCA
>KE504745.1:204809-234308 GCA_000441515.1 Elaeis oleifera
AACAATCATAATGAGTTTCGTGCAAATATATTGCCATGCATTGGTTAATGGCAGACGCATGAGTATTTCATGCATGATCACGTAGCAATACGTCTTGCTTAGCGCCAATGAGATGTAGCAAGATGGATCAATGGCCTTTCAGGTACGTGTTCTATGGGATGACATGGTTTCATTCTTTTTTGTGTGTAGTTTCACTCAACAATTGTATTAGATCCAATGCTAGCTAGGGTTCATAATTTTGGTTCTTTTTCACTTTTGCCTAAGCTATGCTGTGGAAGGGCAATGCAGAAAATTAAGTTACAAATGTTGGGATGAAAGCAACAAATTATCAAACATGGTTGATGGATGCTTTGCTTGAATAGAAAATTGCTTGCTTATGCAATGTTAGGTGATAACTGGGGCTCTCGAAAGGGACGAGATATTCTTTTCCACGTAGTATGACGTGCAGTTCTTTGCACTGTTGTTAACGATGAGGATGCTGCGCTAAGCTGTTAGTTGTTGAATATATCTTGTTCTTCTTACGTGACGCATGTATTTTATTTAGTTTCTTAGAGGTTCTAAGGAAGCTTGAAATATAAAAAATATAGGTAGCATGATCGAGTCTTGAGCACTTATAGCAAGATAAGTCCTAAGCAATAACCAATAACCCGTTCAAAGGGCATGCATGATGGAAACCAAGTCCTGAGCACTTCAAGCAACAACCATCAATGCATACATTTGTCAAATGAGAGAGCAGGCTACTTGGCATTGTTAATATACACACAATGACATGAGAATATGTCAATTGGTCACACTCAATAGCATGGCAACAATCTGTCTTGTTATACAAAACTAGATTAGAATGCCTGGTCCAAATAATGCAATTTAAACATTCAACACTTATGATGTTTGTTACATTTATGACTGAAAAGAACTAATTAATTAAGACAAAGGCACCATTTTAATGTTAAATATACATTGTCTAGAATTATTTTTTTAAAAAAATTATCTAAAGTGGAGCAAGCATAGAGTGCATGTGCTTTGTAAGTGATTGAAAAATATATGGATCTAATCAATAGAATGATCTACACTGATTATCAGAAGGCATAATTTGGTCAGCTATTGGAATAGAAATAATATGGGCACTTTTGGTTGGTTGGTTATTAAACTACATAAGCATATCAATTATCAAGTGATTAACAAAGACACACGTGCCAAGTTGCTGCAAAAATTCTTTGATTTTTATTTATAGTAATCTTCACAATAATAATTTAATAATATATTTAGATTGTGTTTTGTTGTTGGTATCCACTATGTGTAACAACTTGATCATTTTTATGTGAATGAAACAGGCCCACCGCTAAAGCTTCTATTGTATAATAATATCAAGTTTATTTTGGTTATGGCTCCATAAAA
Source organism: Elaeis oleifera (assembly GCA_000441515.1). Classification (NCBI taxonomy): domain Eukaryota; kingdom Viridiplantae; phylum Streptophyta; class Magnoliopsida; order Arecales; family Arecaceae; genus Elaeis; species Elaeis oleifera. The sequence goes on from KE504745.1 coordinate 206,205, forward strand.
CAATGTATTAGTGATCAGACGATATTTCAGAGCAATATCATGTTTGGAGTATATTGCTATCCGGCAATATTTTTATAAGTTAAGTAAAGAACGCTAAGTCTGAATAGTTGATAGTTGCAGGAGAATAATAGTATGAAACAAGATATAACAAATTAAGCTCTTACTTACTAGAAAAATCTATGCTTAAATCCTATAAATCAAAATTGAAATTCAACCCACTAATTGGGATATGCAATATTCAACCCATTAAAAATAAAAATTTCGAAGATTTGTTACCCATAAAATTATGTTAGAACAAAAAAAGATTTTCTTTTTAAACAAAATCAGAAGAAACAACCCATTGATTTTGATTTATTGTTTAAGTATACAGTAAGTTCTCTGTTCTCAATGTATAAAACATTCATATTTTTTCATCGCTGCATCACTATTATTTCCATCCATAATACGTTCACTTTATGCCGAACACTTTAAATATTTTAAACCTCCCCGATATAAACAGAATTAATCCATTAACTGCAATATTAATAGTTTATAAAGAGAATTTATCTCCAATGCGTAGGATTGTTCAAAAACTGTACATTTGATTGCAACAAGCAACTCAAGCGATCAAATGGCTCTACACATGCTCAAGTGCAGTCGTTCCTTACGATGCTTGTGCAAGGAAGAAACATCTCCCCCGTGCCACAAGGTTCAACATGACCGCATGAGTACACCGCAACGGCTTAATTGATTAAGGACAGGTTGGTCGATATGAAATAAGGACATACCAGTTATTTTATATTTTATTGTGGGGCCTCATGTAATCAGAGATATTTATGTCAGGTACACTGCCACCTTTGAAATAGTTGCGCTTCCATCTTTTGTATTTTGTCGTGTATCTTCAGACAACCGCGACCGTTGGTTGGCCACCTCGATCGGAATGTAAATGGGACACCATCCTCCGGATAAGAATGGTCCGGTGGCGGTGACACGGCCGTTACGGCGTTGCTCATGTGGTCACGTGCGGCCCGCAAAAGTCCAAAGCTGAGCCAGGGACAGATCACGTGGGACTCATTCTGTCCGGCCACTTGTGCCCACGTGTCCCTTCCGGAATTCTTTCCGTGCCCAGCCCTTGGTAGGCCGGCCAATGGGTTGCGTTAGACCCGAGTGATCCCGACCCAATCTAATTTTTGATCGAATCTTGATGTTGGATCCATACGTATTTTGATAAAAAATTGAATCAGATCGGATCGGATCTATGATCAAATTTATTGACTCATTAGATCATTCGGATCGGATCGGATCGGATCCATATATAATCCGACCCTAATCTATAGAATGCGGGTCCAGTTCAGGTCCGATTCGGATCGGATCGAAACATAGGTTTAATTTATTTGAAACCTACCATCAGTGAATACTAATGCTGGATGATAACTAAGAAAGGTCTCTTTTCTTTTTTTCTTCCAATCTTCCAACTGTAGCTTTTAATAATTAATTATATTGGATAGCGAAGGGAAACAAGCGGTTTTTGAAAAGAATCAAGATTCCAGAAGTCCACACAAAAGAAGAAAGTAAAAAAAATATATAAATTTATATAATGATATAATTATCTCAATCTAAAATATCATACAGGGAATACTTGTATATGGTTAAAAATGAGACTGCATATACTGTGGATGACACAACAACTATGCACATTAGAGCATGCTCTGAAATTTTTTAAAGTCAACAAAACAAAGTTGGAATTCAAGAAGCCCTCTTGCTTTTGTACCTTATGGCACAATAAACATAAATCAAAAGGTTTAGAAAACTGAGTCCAGCAAGAAGTCAGAAGGAGTAATCGAGATGCTTTTCATTTGAATTATCAAGAATCCATTCAGTCTTTTCTCGGGTTATTATAGATATTACAATAGTCAAATAAAGAACTGAAGGGTTTAAAAAATTTAGTTTTGGAGATTTTAGTTTAAGAATCGGATGGAGAAAATCGAAGGATTTGAAAAATTTTAGCCCAAGTCCAAACTCCTATTTAGGTAAGTCACTCTAATTGGGTTTAGGTCCTATATTTGGGTCTAGATCAGATCGGATCGGGTCAGGTCATGTATCTTAAGATCCAAATTAATCCAAAAATCTCCACGGGTTGGGTTGGATCAGGTTGAGTCCAAATTCAAAAAATTCAAACCCGATTTGGAAAAGAAAATGGGTCTAATTTTTGAACCTGACCCGGCTCCATGGTTCTTTTACATAGGTTTGGGTCGGGTCTAACCAGGTCGCGTTGGGTCGGATCATGGATCAACCCGACTCATTTTCAGCCTTAGCCCCTGGCTTTAGACTCCGGACACTTGCCCCCTCGGATATATTGAATCTAACAGCACAATTTGGGTCGAATTGGATGTAATAGTTAAAAATTAAATTTGACTAAATTTAAAATATTCAGACTCAAAACTCAATCCAAAATTGATCGAATCTTAATATTCTGTGTTCTAACTCGACTCGATAAAAAATAGATAAAATTTGAGATCAATTCGATTTGACTTGATTCGAACTTCAGCTTGAAATCGGTCTTGATGTACTAATATATATATATATATATATTAATATATATTTATAAATATAAATAATATTATTAAATATATATATATATATAATTTGAATAGGCTCGCAAGCTTTTGAATCAAATATTTTGCTATTCGAGCTCACATCGAAAAATTATTCGAATTATTCAAGCTCGATAATAATCGAGAGCTCGAATAGTTTGCGAGCAGCTCAACTCATTAGCATCCTTAATTGAATCTAGTTTTGTAATTATCTCCTCTAATAAAACTTTGATAGGACCGTTCATTCCACAGCCTTGTAAACAAGGACATATTTCACATATCTTGGGTTAAAAATAATTGGATTGGGCTATAACTGTAAAATAAAGGAATTAGAATAATTTTCCTTGCATTAACTTATCAACATATCGTCATATTTATATAAGAAGAAAGTCTATATTCGCCTTCCATAAGTTTCTCCTAAAATCTCTCTAAATTATAGCAAGAATATAATAAAGATTTATGCTATAAATGATTTCTGATATAAAGATTTTAATGCATTCCTAATATAAAGATTCCTAATACTCACCTTCAAGTTAGAGCATGTAGATTACGAATGCCCAACTTGCTTAGAATATCTAAAAAATGCTTGCAACCAAGGGCTTTTGTGAAAATATCTACAAGCTGTCACTGCGAAGGAATGTGATGAGTAGAAATCACTAGAGACTGTAAATAGTCGCAAACAAAGTAGCAATCAACTTCGATATGTTTGGTCCTCTTGTGAAAAATTGGATTTTTAGTAATGTATAGTGCAACTTGATTGTCACAATAAAATAATACGGGTCCAAAAGGGAGAATACTGAGGTCAAATAAAAGAGCCCGAAGCCACAACAACTCACTAGTGGTATGGGCCATGGCACGATATTCAGTCTCCGTAGAAGAATGAGAGACAGTAGTTTGCTTTTTGGCATGCCAAGAAATGAGAGCATCGCCTAAGGAAACATAAAATCTAATAGTAGAATATCTTGTCATCGGGTATCCTGCCCAGTCTATATCACAATAGGCATATAGCTGAAAGGAATTAATGCTAGAAAAAATAAGTCTTGATCTGGTGATCCTTTAAGTATCGTAAAATTCGTAGCGCAGCATCAAGGTGGGTTTGCGAGGAGACTGCATAAACTGTGTAAGAACATGTACAGAGTATGTAATATCCGGATGAGTGATCGTCAAATAAATGAGCCGACCAAGAAGTTGACGATATTGTGCCAGATCATCAAGGGGTTCCCCAAGTCCAAACAAAGTTTGAGTTGCTATTGCATTGGAAAGTCAACCGGTTTGCTTCCCATCATACCAGACTCATGAAGAATATCAAGTGTGTACTTTCTTTGAGAGACAAAGATCTCAGATGGAGAATGCGCAACCTCCAATCCAAGAAAATATTTGAGGGTGCCCAAGTCCTTAATATGAAAATGCTGCTGCAAAATACTTTTAGCTCTTGACACTTCAAAGGATCATTATCAGCAATAATAACATCATCAACATAAACAAGCATCACAATAAAGGAGTGCATATCATGTTTAGTGAAAAGAGAGTGGTCTACCTTTGATTGGACACAATCAAATTTGATAAGAGAAGTTGAAAACTTTTCAAACCACTATCACGAGGCTTGTTTGAGATCATAAAGAGACTTGTGCAATCGACACACATGAGTATTTTCAGGGCTCAGAAAATTTAGAGATGGTGTCATGTAAACTCCCTCATGAAGATCGCCATGAATAGAGGTATTATTGACATCTAATTGATGCAGTTACCAATTTTTGGCTGCGGTAACTATTAATAAACAACGAACAGTTGTCAACTTTGCAACTGGTGCAAAGGTCTCAGTGTAGTCAAGCCCTTCAATTTGTGTGTAACCCTTCACCACCAAGCGTGCTTTATAACGCTCAATAGATCCATTGAGCTTATATTGGTCTTGTAGACCCAGCGTGAACCAATTGATTTCTTTTCCAGAGGTAAGGGTACTAAGGATCAAGTACCATTCTCCTGAAGAGTAGATATTTCGGTCGCCATTGCTTGCTGCCAACGAGGGTCTTTCACAGCTTGTGAAAAAGTCCTCGGCTCAACATGAGTGGTTATGGTTGAAAGGAAAGCTCGATAGGAATTAAAAATTAGAATAAGGAAGATGACAAGAGAGAGGAAGGGCTTACTTGAGGAACTAAATTGATGGATGAATCTAAAGATTATCCTACTCCAGGGACGTCAATAACATAGTCTACCTGCCGCAAGGGTCTTCATCGATCATGGTGGGGCTGCTGAATAGGAGCAATAGAAAAAGTAGGTCTAACAGGTTGGTTAGATTCAGTGGTTTGAATTTGATCAGGTTCAGTCGATTGAATCAAATTAGTCGGTTGGATTGAATTGTGTTCATTAGTGGTCTGTGTTTGTGTTAGAACTGGTGACTGTGTCAATTGCATAGATTCTAAAATAAGAGGAATGGGAAGTGGACTAGTTTGTGTAGACTCATGTAGTGAATAATTATTATTTTGAAAAAAAAATATGTTTTCATGAAAAACAACATCTTTTGAAGCAAAAATTTGTTTAGATCGAAGATCATAAACATGATAACCCTTTTGCCTGGGTGGATATCTAACAAAAATACATTTACAAGATTGTGATTCAAACTTATCGTGTGTAACCTCATGCACATAACAAAGACAGCCAAAAATCTGAAGATGATCATATGAAGGTAACTTGTGAAAAAGCATTTCATAGGGAGATTTTCTATTTAATTTAAGAGTAGGCATAAGATTTATTAAATAGGCCACTGTTAATATACACTCTCCCAAAAAGAAGAGATAAATTGGCATGGAATCTCAAGGCTCATGCAACATTTAAGAGGTGTTGGTGTTTTCATTCAACTATTCCGTTTTGTTGTGGTGTACCTATGCAAGAAGTTTACAAATTATTTCATGCTTGAAAAGATACAATTTTAATGAGCCAGTTATAAATTCTAATGCATTGTCGCTCCGAACACATTTTATAATCACATTAAATTGAGTTTTGACCATAGCATGAAAATAGAGAAAACTTTGATATGCCTCAAATTTTCTATGTAAAAGGTACACCCATGTAGTTCTAGTGCAATCATCAACTATCATAAAAAATAATGGGCATTTGAGTGTGATGGTGCACGATATGGTCCTCATATATCGAGATGCACTAAATGAAAAGAAAAATAGATTTATTAAAACTTAACGAAAAAAGATCTATGAGTTTGTTTTGTCCAATAATAAATATCACAACATTTATTAGAACCAAAATGTATTTGAGAAAGAAAGGAACGAGTTTTAAATGCTTGTAAGAACAATGTCCTAGACGAGCATGCCACAGACCGAGAGAAGCAACGATCCTATTAGATGAGATTTATATTGCCGTACCCATAAAGTAGTAGAGGCCATCTCATAGTTCATCCAGACCAATCAGCTTCCTCATTGCAAGGTCTAGTAAAACACAAAAGGTGGAAAAGAAAAGAGCAACACAATTTAAGTCTTGTGTGAGTTTGCTAATGGACACAAAATTACAAGTGAAGTTAGTAGCATATAAAGTATGATTCAAAAGAATTCCATTCGGGAGAGATACTTTTCCAACAGAATGAATGGGAATATGAGTTCCATTAGGCAAGATAATAGGTAGGATAGTAGGTAATGATTTAACATTATGCATAATAGACTTACAGAAAGCAAGATGCTTAGAAGCACTGGTATCAATAATCTAAGTCTCATGAGAAGAATTGTTAGGAGAAACTTTACCAATAAAATTTACGGAGTTTGAGCTCTTATCATGATCCAGAAGAGACACAAGCTGTTGATATTGTGTGAAAGAAAGACCAGGAATTGGAGAATCTCTCCCTGAACTCGTTGGTATAGCTACAACATTGGCCAAACTTTCTGATGCTTTGGATCTTGGTGACTTGCCTTTGTCCCCTGAAATTCCTCGGGGTTGTCGATTAGAAGGATGACCGTATAGCCCAAAACATCGATCTCGGGTGTGTCCAGTCTTTTTGCAATAATCACAATGAAGTTGTTTTCTAGAACGATCTCAAGATTAGTTATCTTTTCTTGTCATATCACACGACTGATTGTCCCGACATGCCCCATCATCAGTCAATCTGACTGCTAGAGCTGATCAGTCGGGTTGAGAAAAGCGAATAGCAGCCACCTCTCGCTACTTCTCTCATCAAACAAGAAGCGCATATGCCTTATTGACAATCAAGAGGGGATCCATTGTTAATAGCTGATCATGCAATGAATCATAAGAATCTCGTAATCCGAAAGAAATTGATGAAGATGCTTTTTTTCTCTTTCAGTATGGAGTTCCTTTGCTGCTCCACAAGAACAACTCGGGATCTTTGAATATGCAGCAAGTTCCTCCCATAGACCCCGAAGGTGTGCATAATACAAAGCGATAGACATCCCGCTCTCCAATGACATTTTCATATTTGGATCTTTAATTCATGGATTCGAGGTACATTGCCTTGGGAATAACACTCCTCTAGATCTATCCATATTTCACGAACAAATTTCATATATGAAATGCTATCATAAACTTTAGGAGAAACAGAACTATAAATCTAGGACATTACCATAGAATTGCAAGTGTCCCACAAGAACTGATTTGGCGAATCATCCTTTGGTCGTTCAAGGGTCCCATCAATGAAGTTGATCTTTTGTTTGGCTCGTAAGGCTGTGACCATAGCATGTTGCCATGCCAGATAGTTGTCTCCTTTAAGAATGGTCGAGACAAGAGGATTCCCAATGTTCTCTGAGGAGGAGGTAAAATATGGTGATGATGGGTCATAAGCTGCACTTGAAGAAGAACTGTTGGGGCTTTTGGTTTTGTCATTCGATATGATTGATTTATCCAGCAGCAACTTGCTGAGACTAAAAATATTTCAATCAAAAAATGGGTGCCAGCAAGAGCTTACTAGGTAGATTAGAATGAAAGAAGATCGTTTCGCTCTGATACTATGTAAAATAAAGGAACTGGCATAATTTTTTCTTGCATTAGCTTGTCAATATATCGTCATATTTATACAAGAAGAAAGGCTATATTCGCCTTCCATAAGTTTCTCCTAAAATCTCTCCTAATTACAACAAGAATATAATAAAGATTTACACCATAAATAATAAAGATTCCTGATATAAATATTTTAATGTATTCCTAATATAAAGATTCCTAATAATAACCTAATTGATGTTGTTGACTCATTCACGGTTCATATTAAATAATACTTGAAGTTTAGCCGGTAAATATATAATTATTAGAAGATCCAAGTGGTTGGTTATTTGCACTAAGCTGGTTTGGTCCATCAAAATCAAGTTTTTGTAGTACAATGCAGGAATTTTGTGTATGCCAATTTTGTCGAAGTGATATAATCATTTGTGGCCCGTACTTTGTGGAGGAAGGGAACTTACATTTAGATGGGATTTCAATTTTGCTTCAGCTACTAATTATATGAGTTCTATCTCGTAAAGGCGTATGTTCTAATTGCAACCATTGGAAGCAAGCAACTTTTGGTCAGACAAAGGCCACAATCTCAGCTAAAGCTGTCTCAAATCCCTCAAATATCTCTTTCTCACTTGGGTGAGCTTAGGTATGACCAAGACAGTAACAATATAACATCATGTTATTAAATCCTATGAATGTCACCTGACCATCCTTGTAATGGCTCTAATTATAAAGATGACAACTAAAGCTTAGGATGCCGAATGGTAATCTCTCCCTTAATGATAAAGGACATCTGTTGATGCCCGAACCGTCTAAGCCGATGGCAGTGGAAGATTAGATGATAGCCTAAGGCAAGGGTTACAGAGAGGAAAAAGAAAAGAACTAAAGAAGGCCCTTATATTGGTATCATCAATATAAACAAGAGTACTGGGAAACACAGATAGCTGCGGCTGCCTCCTCGCAATTCTAGCTCCGTAATTTCTTGCCAAACGGCTTCCTGATTCCCTTCATAAGGTGGGAGGCCACAAAATTTGGAATATTAGAAACCAAATGTCAAATATCTTGCAGACAGAGAACATGCAATAAAAAAGTGCGCGACTCTCTCTCTCTCTCTCTCGGGTAAAACGGGAATCTATTCATTTCAATCTAAAAAGGTACATCTATGTGAATCAATATATATATATATATATATATATATATATGAAAATAAAAAAAAATATCTGACAGAATAGCGCACAACGTAATTCTTGTATGATTAATAGCATATGTCGGCATCCAATCAGTAGTGTTGTTAACTTCTCAAAAAACATATTCACCTTCTCTCTTCTCAAAAGCAAGATGTTTTAAGGACTTCAATAACTATGAAACTTTTAGAACTCAATTTTTTGAGTTTTGATAGCTAATAGTTAGTGGAAGTGATTGACCTCAGAACCAACCACAGTCAATGTACTAGAATCAACTAACCAGAGCTCACTATGAAACCTCCATCTCGACTAATCAATTCTCACCATATGGCCACTTTAGAGATGCACAAAATGTCTGAATCTTCCCCCACTCGATTATAGGTAGCCCATGATGATAGAATGGTTTTTATAATCATGAGATGCATGGAAAAATCACTCATATGATATCATCCGAACGTACGAACAGTTATCCAAAAAAGCCATCTCACACATCCCAAGATTCCATTATGATAGATTCTAACCCTCATCTATATAATTGCTCCAGTGGAATCCTTTGAGTAAAATCAAGCTAAGCTAAGCCATGCTAAGTCGAGTGAAATCCATTCAAACTAAATTTCTGTGCTCTCTTCCACTCACTCAGAACATATTTCCCTGAGAGTTTCCGACTTAGACATCAAAGGTTTCTGTTGGACACTCTCCGGCAAACAAATAACTTTCCTTCTACCAAATAAAGATCTAAGTGGTTGGATATCTGCTCAAAGTTGGTTTGGCCCATTAAAATCAAGTTTTTTTGTTGCCACCCAGGAAATATATATTTATTTTGTCGAAGCGATATTTGATTTGTGGCCTGTACTTTGTGTAGGAAGGAACTTTTACATGGGATTTCAATGTTGCTTCAACTACTAGTCATATGAACGCTATCTTGCGAAGGCGTATGTTCTAATTGCAATTATTGAAAGCAAGCAACTTTTAGTCAGACAAAAGCGACAACATAAGCTAAAGCTGTCTCAAATGCATCCAATATTTCTCTTTCACTTGGGTGAGCTTTAGGTATGACCAAGACAGCAACATTATGTTATTAACACCTATGAATATCACTTAACTGTCCTTGTAACAGCTCAACTTATAAAGGTGTCAACTAAAGCTTATGATGCCAAATGCTAATCTCTTCCTTAACGATAAGATGCCCGAAGCATCTAAGCTGATGGTAGTAAAATAGCAAAGGTTACCAAAAGAGAAAAGGAAAAAAAATTGAAGAAGGTCCTTCTGTCGATATCATCAATATTGTTGCGGCCAATCCCCTCGTCGCCTGATCGCTTCGGGACGCGCACCTACAAGGAAAGTCCTCACTGACCGGAGATGGCTCCGACGGGGACCCTCCGACGCTCAAATTAGAGAGGAGACTAGGCAACAGCGGAAAGAATCAGGAGGCTCAGTGATCGAGAGAGGGTGAGAGCTTACCAAAGCTGTTGCCTTATCCCGTTTTATAGTAGAATATGGTATGGTCCCGCCATTAATGGTGCGGACAGCTGAGGAGTTGTCAAATCGTCAGGGGCTATCAAGTCATCAGAGCTAACCCATGTTCTTGGCAGGACAACACCTCATGGCGGTGGTACAGCATGTCCTTGGCAGGACAACAACCCATGGCGCTCGTACGGCGTTTGGACGGGCCGGCCGACCGTATGTCGGTATTTGGTTGCCTGGACGTCGGGCGACGACTCAGGAACACCGTCGGCCAATCGGGTGCCTTGTAGAAGTCGGACGTCGGCCGCCATCCCCGACATGGAGTCGGTGATACGGGTTCGGTCGTTCGGCCGGTTGGAAACAGTATTGGTCGGTTTGACCGGCATACCTTTGGCCAGACATTGTCGGCAGTAATTGTCGGGGTCGTTTGTCCATTCGGTGGGTAGAGTCGGGCATTGGTCGGGTCGTTCTGAGGATAAGTCGGCATGCAGGGGTCAGTCGGTATATCCCAACAGTTGCCCCCCCCACTCCTGAGTCTGATGTCGTGTTGGCCCGCGTTGCCGCATGGGCAGCGGCTTCGGACGAAAGGAGTGGTTTTCCATCACGTCGTGTCCCGGCTCTGTCGACGTCATCAACGGACGATCCGATGTCAGACGTCTCTTTGGGAACGCAAACCGCTGTCTCATTGGGAACACAAACCGCCATCGGCTAATTAATTCCGAGACGCGGTTTGTCTGCCACGCGTCGAGGGGCTATTGGGTCGGAACCGTTCACGCGGATGGAGGCGACGTGGCTCGATCTGGGGGCAGGTGCATCGAACTGTCGGGCCGAGGAAGGGCCCAGGCGTCGCCACGTGTCGACATCCGAAAAACCCTCGTTCGCCGCGCTTTCATCTCGACCATCGAAGGGCCTTATATATATACGGCCACTTGTATCCAAACTTCACTTTTTGCTGCCTTGTTCCTATCGCTGAGGCTCTGTCGAGTTGTCCCCCCAGCTCCAGGTAGTTGTTTTCATTCTCCTCCTCTGAAAGTCCTTCTCGAAGCCTTCCCATTCTTGTCCCTTTGCATTGTCGTTCTCTTCGCATCCTTGCTTTCTTCACATTTTCCTTTTCATTCTCTCTTCTTAGGGCTAGTGTCATGGCTAGAATCTCTCCTCGAGGAAGTCGGTCGGAGAACCCGACCGATGATTCTCGATCGACCCCGGAGGTGGAGGCTTCTTCACTTTCGGAGCCGAATGTCGAACGGCTCAGGAAACTGTACGATGTCCCGGAGCAGTTTCGGCTTTTCGCCCCTGAGGCTGAGGGTCGGGTTAACAACCCGCCTCCGGGCCAGGTGGCTTTTTATGTTGAGGACCTTCGGGCTGATCCTCACTTTTCGATTTCAGAGTTCGTCCGGAATGTCCTGGATTATTACGGGCTTTGCCCGACGCAATTGGCGCCGAACTCAGTCCGGCTAATAATCAGCATTGCCTTGTTGTGTCAGCTTTTGCCGACCATTCCTCGTATTTCTCTCTTCCGGACATTCTTCGTCCTCCGACCCCACCCCAAAGTCCGAGGGTGGTGGTTCTTTAATCCCCGGAAGGGTCTTTCTTTCATTATCGATTTTCCATCGTCGATCCACGGATGGAAGAACCAATTTTCTTTGCTTCCTCCTCGCTACCCTGGGGGTTCCCTTCTCGCTGGGGCGACCCTCGAACTTAGTCGAACGACAACAGTCGGGTGGAGGCAGAAGACCAAGAGGACTTCCACCTACTGAAGGATATGTCGGTGCCAAAGCAGAGAGAGCTCATCACCGATCAAGCTCTCTATGACGCCGGCCTAAGTTCGGTCCCCATTTAGGTACAATTCGGTCTGTCGGTCGTCTTTTGACTTTTTCATTCATCATCAGGCTTGTACTAACACTTCGTTGAAATTGCAGGCATGCCACCGAGAGTGAGGCTGACAGACGCCGACATCCGGTAGCATGCGGCGAGGAAGAGGCCGGTGCCTGGGGTCGGACCTCCGCGGCCACCCAAGAGGCCCAAGATGTCATCCCCGACTGTCGTGGCGACGACGACTGCACAGCCCGAGCCGGTCATCGCCTTATCGACGTCGGTGGTGCCATTCGAGGCGCCGACCGAAGAAAGGGTGGCAGAGGTGGCAACCGAAGGAACATCGGTTGCCACACCCGTAGAAGGGGTTCGAGCTGAAGCCCGAGAGCCCGAACGACCTGCGGCAGCTCCCGTCGGGCCTTCGAAAGGAACTCAGTCGAGTTCAAGCTTTCCATCCCTCTCCGACCTCCGGGCCTGGGCGACTGGTCAGGAAAAGGCTCCAATGGCACCGACGGACGACACTAGGTCGGTGGACCGCGTCGGGTCGTCCAACGCCTGAGTTCCCGAGGGTGCGTCGGCCCTGGCCAACCACAACTTTGCCAGGAGGTTGTGTCAGGCAACCATTCTCCGGCCGATCGGGAGCTTTTGAAGAATCGATCGGTGATCGAGATGCTCTCCTCCTTCTACCAACTATGATCGGGTAAGTTCTTCTTTTCCTTCCTCTCCACTGTTGTTTTCACCATTTTATTTCTCTTATGATCGGCCTTTTACTTGCAGCTGATCTATAGTATGTCCAAGCTAGAGGTCGGGTACCGGAGGTTCGATGACGTCCGAACGGCCTGGAAGGATAGAGCGAAGACCACCGAAGCTGAGAAGGCAATGTTGGTGGAGCAACTGAAGTCGTCGGTCGACCGCGAGGCTAGGCTCAAGGAGGAGATCTCCCGACTCACCGAGAGCCTGGCCACCTCGGAGGTCGAACTTCAGTCGGCCCGCGAGCAGGCCAAGCGCAAGACCCGTACCGCTCATCGGCTGTGGCGTGAGCGGGATGATTTCGCTAGTGAGCTCAAGGCCGAGCGCGAGCAACTCCGGATTAGCCTGAGAAACCTAGCTAAGGCCGAGGAGCACCTGTCCACCGCCCAAGCCGACACCGACATAGCGAAGGCGGAGGCAGAGTTGGCTAAGGAGGTGCTGAGTCGAGCGGTGGAGGACTTTCACGGTTCGGATGAGTACCGGGAAGAGCTTCTCGAGAGCGGCTTCACCTCCTACCGAGTGGGGTATGAGGACGGCCGGAAAGCGATTCAGAGGCTGCACCCGGAGCTCGACCTCAGCAGCGTCGTCCCCCGGGGTCGGAAGATCAAGCCACGGAGAAGGAAGCCGACCCGATGCCGGAGGATCGGACAGCTGTGGAAGAGGCCGTCCCTGGGTTGGTGGAATGAGCTACCGAAGGCGAGGTGGCTCCAACCTCCGACCCCAGTCCGATCCGAGTGGGCACACCGGTCGCTCCCGGATTTTTTCCAGTGCAAGAAGTTGATTCCGACGAGTAGTCGGAGTGTCTTGCAATCGGGTTTTGTTTTGTTTTGATACTTGTAACCGGGCTTCGGCCCAATTTTATTTTGATACTTGTAATCGGGCTTCGGCCCAATTTTATTTTGATACTTGTAACCGGGCTTCGACCCAATTTTGTAAGTTCAACTTCAATGAAATCGAAGATCTTTTGAACTTTTTTGAACCTTTTCCCGCATGCAATGTATGTCTCACCGAAGCATCCCCGAGTGTATAGGTCGTAGATCCGATATACCACGTTAGGGCGTTCGGTAGGATCTAGAGTAGTTAACCAAGGTAGTCAGTAGCATGCGCCACGCTAAGGGCAGAGCAAGCCCCAACCGCAGACCGGCGTACTGACTGTCGTATAGGTTGCGTAGGACCCAATGGTCGAGAGTCGTTCGGTGCGGTTTACTTGGGTGTCGATCGTAGAACGAGCGCCCGTCGCCCAGACCTTGGTCGGGCGCGCACGTCGAGTCGGGCCTCGATCGATCTCCGACCGTAGCTTGTAGACATGATCGTCCCATAGAATCCAATAGTCGAGTAGTGTCCGATGTGTTTAGTTAGGATAACGATGATAAGTCGAATATCCGTTGTCCGACGCTTGGTCGGGGATATACGTCGTGACGTATGATAAATGGTGGCAAGCTGAATATCCTTCGACCGATCGTGACCAAGTCGGTACGTCGCGAGTGCGACCGCGGTCGTGTTGGCATTTTGTCCTTCTTAGTCGAAGCTAAGTCGGCAAGTTAGCCAGCCGCATTGGTCGAAAGTCGTCTGTGGAAGGGGCGCGGCTCCAACTTAGAGAGGTTTCATCGCCAGCGTTGGCCTCCCATTAGCGTAGATAGGACGGTTCTCATAAGAGTCCGATGTGTCGTCGGCGATCGGGCTGTAGGTTCCCAATGGAACGTTAAACTCAAGTTGGGGTGCTGAGGCCCGTGCTTCTGATGAGGACCGACTCACAGTGGGGAACTGAACTTTGTTGACTCTGGAGTTTTGAAATTGAGTTGCATTCCAATTAAGGACATACAGAATTCATTGATGGTACAATCTCAGGTTATCGACATTCCAAGTCCGGAGAATGGCCGTCCCTTCCAGGGTCTCAAGTCGGTAGGCGCCCGGCCTGCAGGTGTCCGCTACCTTGTAGGGTCCTTCTCAGTTTGGAGATAATTTTTCTGATCCAGAGGCTTCGAAACTTTCGCCCTCCTCAAAACCGGTCTCCAGGTCTGAAAACTTCTGCTTAACTCTAGCATTGTAGTATCGGGCCACTCTCTGTCGGTAGGAAGCCATGCGGAGTTGAGCCTCACGTCGGAGCTCGGGTAAGAGGTCTAAGTCGGCCCTCCGACACTCGGAGTTGTCCGATTCACAGTACTGCTCAACCCTAGTTGATGGTAGCCCGATCTCAAGTGGGATCATTGCCTCCGTCCCATAGGCCAAATTGAAAGGAGATTCCCCGATCGGAACACGAGGTGTTGTTCGGTATGCCCACAGGACCGAGTGCAATTTCTCGACCCAGAGGTCTCTGGCTTCATTCAGTCGGGTCTTCAATCCGTGTAGAATGATCCGATTGGTTACTTCGACTTTTTCGTTGGACTGTGGATGCCCGACCGAGGTCAGTTTGTGCGTGATATGAAATCTTGCACAGAACTCCCTGAAGTCTTGGTTGTCGAATTATCGTCCATTATCGGTGATGATAGTGTGTGGCAGTCTGAATCTGGAGATGATGGACTTCTGGATGAAGTCTTCTATCTTACGTCCGGTGATTTGCGCCAGGGTTCGGCCTCCACCCACTTAGTGAAGTAGTCGATTGCGACGACTATGAACTTCCTTGTCCAGACGCCGGGGGGAAAGGCCCAAGTATGTCGATTCTCCATTGGGCGAAAGGCCACGGGGCGACAATAGAAGTTAGCTGGTTGGCGGGCCGGTGTTGTATGTTGGCGTACTTTTGACATGGCTCACACCTCCGAACCAAATCAGCCGCATCTTTCTTCATAGTGGGCCAGTAGTAACCTTGCCGTAGGACTTTATAGGTCAGAGATTTGCCCCCCAGGTGACTCCCGTAGATCCCTTCATGCACCTCTTTGAGTGCGTAGTTCGCGTCCGTCGGTCCTAGGCACTTTAGTAAGGGAAGGAAGAACGATCTTTTATAGAATCGCCCGTCCATCATTACGTATTGAGAGGCCGTCCATCGGAGTCACTTGGCTTCCGTGGGGTCTTCGGGGCTAGTTCCGTCGGTCAGATACTGAACGATCGGATCCATCTAGCTTGGCTCGATCGTTAGTTGTAGTACTTCCTCAGCCTTGTCGACGCTCGGCTGCTCGAGACTCTCAATGAGAGTCCGGCCCAGAGCACCGTAGGCGGATGTCACAAGCCTGGAGAGTGCGTCGGCCCGAGCGTTCTCTGCCCTGGGGATGTGGGAGATCTCAAAATACTTGAGAGGCGCCACGAGGTCTCTCACTTTCTGGAGATATTTTGTCATGGTTGGATCCCGCGCTTCGAACTCGCCTCTGACTTGCCCTACAATCAGCTGGGAGTCGGAAAAGACTCTGAGGCTGTCGATCCCAAGCTCCTTCACAAGTCTCAAGCCAGCGAGAAGTGCTTCATACTCGGTTTGATTATTAGAGGCTTTGAAGTTGAATCGGAGGGCGTACTCGGTAACTACTCCCTCCGAGTTGGTGAGCAGGAACCCGACCCTGCTCCCTTGAGCATTGGAAGCTCCGTCTATATGCAATACCCAGGTTGACCCAGGGTCATATTCAGAGGTCGCAGCTTCTTTGGAGCTCCCATTTTCTGACATTTGGTCGGTTGTTGGGCATTCCGCGATGAAGTAGGCCAGAACCTGGGCTTTCAAAGCGGGTCACGGTCGGTACTGGATGTCGAACTCGCTTAGCTTCACCGTCCATTTCGCTAGTCGTCCTGATGTGTCGGGCCGATACAGGATCGCCCTCAGGGGTTGGTCGGTGAGGACCACGATAGCATGCGCTTGAAATACGGACGGAGTCGTTGTGCCGATATGACCAAGGCAAATATCATTTTTTCTGCTTTTGAATACCGGATCTCGACCTCGTGGAGCACTTTGTTGATATAATATATGGGTTGATGAATCCGGCTCTTGTTCTCCCAGACGAGTACCGAACTAACCATCTCTGGGGCGGTAGCTAAGTAAAGTACAATATTTCTCCGACCTCTGGCTTTACAAGCAGGGGTGGAGAAGTCAGGTACTTCTTCAAGTCTTCGAAGGCTTGCTGGCATTCGTTCGGCCAAGAGAAGTCCTTGGCCTGCCTCAGGGTTTTGAAAACGGAAGGCATCTCTCAACCGATCGGGAGATGAATCGGCTGAGTGCGATGATCCTTCCGTTGAGCTACTGTACTTTTTTTGGTACTCGGATGCCTCATGTCGACAATCGCCTTTATCTTCTCGGGGTTGGCCTCAATCCCATGTTGAGAGACGAGGAACCCGAGGAACTTCCCCGACGTCACCCCAAAGGCGCACTTAATCGGATTTAGCTTCATCCGATGTTTCTGAAGTATGCGAAAAGTTTCTTCCAGGTCTTGGACGTGATCTGGAGCCTGTGCGCTCTTCACCAGCATATCGTCTACGTACACCTCCATGTTGCGCTCGATTTGAGCTTTGAAGACCTTATTGACAAGTCGCTGGTAGGTAGCTCCAGTGTTCTTCAGGTTGAAGGGCATCACTCTATAACAGTAAAGGCCCTTGGCAGTCACAAAGGCCGTATGCTCTTCATCCTCGGACGCCATCTGGATCTGGTTGTATCTGGCAAAGGCATCCATGAAGCTGAGCAGTCGATGTCCGGACGTCGCATCCACTAGTTGGTCGATCTTCGAAAGTGGGAAGCTGTCCTTCAGACAGGCTCGATTCAGGTCGGTGTAGTCGATGCAGATCCTCCACTTTTCGTTGGCTTTCTTCACCATGATGACATTGGCGAGCCAGTCGGGATATGTGATTTCTCTGATGAAGCCCACCTCGAGTAGCTTGTCCACTTCCTCATCGATGGCCTTCTGCCTTTCGGAGGTAAAGACCGTTTCTTCTATCTCACCGGCCTCATGCTAGGGGCAATATTGAGTCGGTCAGTCATTATCTCCAGAGGGATACCGGGCATATCCGCGACCGACCAGGTGAATATGTCATCGTTGGCTTTCAATAGCTCTATGAGCTGCTACCGTTCTGGGTCGGACAATTGCGACCCGACCCAGATCATTTGTTCAGGATTCTCAGCTACCGGGATGAAAATCAGTTGTTCAGTCGGTTCACCCCGTTCCTCCTCCTCCCGTTGGTCGAGCTTGTCGACCGATAGGGAGTTCGTCGATTTGTTGCTTTGAGTCAAGATTTGGAGGCATCGTCGAGCGAGCTATTGATCTCCGTGCATTTCTCCAGCTTCATTTTTAGTCGGAAACCGGACCAGCAAGTGATATATCGAGACTATCGCTCTGAGAGCATTTAGTCTGGGTCTTCCAAGTATGGCGTTGTAGGTCGAAGATACTTGGACGACCATGAAGGTTAAATAGACGGTGCTTTATCGTGGTTCGGTCCCAGCCGTCACAGGAAGAGCAATTTCTCCTTCCACTGCGACGGCATCCCCGGCGAAACCTACTAGGGGCGTAGAGACTCTCCTGAGTCGGTTGGTCGACAGTCGCATTCGAGAGAAAGTCGAGTAAAATAAAATATTAGTCGAGCTTCCATTATCAACAAGAATTTTGTTTACATCATAATTCACTATTGTTGCCAGACAACAACAGCGTCATCATGGGGGGTTTGGATTCTCCGAGCATCTTCATCAGTAAAAATGATTACATCGTTCTGGCGTAGCTTCTTTGTCGACTCCCCTTCAACAGTCGTCCCTCGGCCCAGTCGTTTGGAGATCATGTTGATGACCCCGACAGTAGGCTGGTTGTTCGCCGTTTCTTCAGTCGGTTGGGGTCGTCGGTCGGAAAGGGGTCGAGTAGGCGGGTCCCTTCGGTACTTTTTGAGATACCCTCATCGTATGAGGGCCTCTATTTTATCCTTGAGCTGGATGCATTGCTCGGTGTTGTGACTGTGGCCTCGATGAAATCGGCAGTATTTTCTCCGGTCGAGGCCTTTTGCCTTCAGAGATGGAGGCCGTCGCAGATATTCCGCCCCTTCGATCTTCATCAAGATCTGCACACGAGGAGCAGAGAGAGGGATGTAGGAGTCGTACCTGTGATGCATCGGTCTCGGACTCCGGCACCGGGGCGATCTCGGGCTCCGTCGTCGGGTGAGACCCGTTAACAATCGGAGGCCCGCTGGGTTCAGCAAGAGCCCGACTTTTTCTTTGCTTCTCTTTCTGGCCCTTAGTTCGGTCAGGCATCGGTCGGAAGCTCCCTCGTCCATGCGCATATATTTGTACACGCCCTCCAGCAATTCGGCATATATCCAGGGGAGGGTTTTATCCAAGGAATATGTGAATCGGGACCCCTTTAGCCCCCTCTTCATAGCTGAGATAGCCATGTCTTCGTTGAGGTCCCGAACCTTAAGTGTGGCCGCGTTAAATCAGACCACAAAGTGTCGGAGCGTCTCGTTTTCTCCCTGTTTGAGGGAGAAGAGACTGTCCGAGGTCCGCGGTGGTTTCCGACTGGTGCTGAAATGGACTACGAAAGAATGTTCGAGCTGCACAAAGGAGTGGATTCCTCCTGAGCGGAGGTCGGAGTACCAGGCCCTGGCAGCTTTACGAAGTGTGACGGAAAAGCCGATGCAGAGGAGGGCATCGGTCGTCTCTTAAATTATCATGAGAGCTTTGTAGCTCTCTAGATGGTCAACTGGGTCGGTGGAGCCGTCGTAAGGCTCCACATGAGGCATCGTGAACCAACTGGGGATCGGTTCGTCGAGGATGAATCGGAAAAGAGGTTGGGTGGTCTAGAAGTCGACGTAGTTTGAAGACTTCTGACCATCCGCCTAGAGCTGGGCAAGCCGATGGTCGATTTCTTTGAACTTGCGCTCGTAGTTGTCCAGCCGTCGGTGTTGAGAAACCCCAGGGGTCGAATCTCCCGATGAATTCGAGAGGGAGGCAGGCGGTGTCCGCGGTCGCTTCTCTCTCCTCGCTCGCTCCAGCTGGGAAGGAGAGGGACATCGAGACTGGTGGGTGTCGCGCTGTGGTTACCCTCCCCCTTCTCGGTGGGAGTGTTGACCTGGCTGCTCCAGAGGAGGAGACGGAAGTTGATGCAAGCGTCGGCGGTTGCTTCTAGACGGCATCGGGTGCGCTGCCGGCTATTCTGCCGACGGTTGCGGCAACTGGGTTGGCTGTTGTTGGAGGTTTTTGATCGCGTCCGTCAGAACAGTCATCTGCCGCACGATCGCCGCAATTTGTGCCTCCGTGGTCACCACAGGATGCGGAGAGCTGGGTTCCACCATAGAGGGTGAAGAAGGGGCCTCTTCCCGACGGGAAGAGTGCCTCGCCGATCCGGTGGCTCTCGATCGCTGAGCCCTGATTTTTGTCATCTTGAGAAGTTTTTCAAGCTCTATGGAGCTCGATCCCCCTTCCTGGCGCACCAAAATCTGTTGCGGTCAATCCCCTCGTCGCTTGATCGCTTCGGGACGCGCACCTGCAAGGAAAGTCCTCACTGACCGGAGGTGGCTCCGGCGGGGACCCTCCGATGCTCAAGTCAGAGAGGAGATTAGGCAACAGCGTAAAGAATCAGAGGGTTCAGTGATCGAGAGAGGGCGAGAGCTTACCAAAGCTATTGCCTTATCCCGTTTATAGTAGAATGCGGTATGGTCCCGCCATTAATGGTGCGGATAGCTGAGGAGTTGTCAAATCGTCAAGGGCTGTCAAGTCATTAGAGCTAACCCATGTCTTTGGCAGGACAACGCCTCATGGCGGTGGTACAGCATGTCCTTGGCAGGACAACAGTCCATGACGCTCGTACGACGTTTGGATGGGCCGACCGACCGTATATCGGTATTTGGTTGTCTGGACGTCGGGCGACGACTCAGGAGCACCGTCGGCTGATCGGGTGCTTTGTAGAAGTCGGAAGTCGGCCGCCATCCCCGATATGGAGTCGGTGATACGGATTCAGTCGTTCGGTCGGTTGGAAATAGTATTGGTCCGCTTGGCCGGCATATCTTTGGTCGGACATTGTCGGTAGTAATTGTCGGGGTCGTCTGTCCATTCAGTGGATAGAGTCGGATGTCGGTCAGATCGTTCCGAAGATAAATCGGTGTGCAAGGATCAATCGATATATCCCAACAAATATAAATAAAGATATTAAAAAAGACAGATACCTGCAGCCCCTTTGCAATCCTAGCTCCCTAATTACTTGCCAAACGTCTTCCTGATTCCCTTCCTGAGAGGGTGGGAGACCACAAAATTTGGAATGTTACGAACCAAATGTCAAATATCTTGGAGACAAGAAAAATGCACAATTAATTTTCTCTCTCTATTGGTAAAATTAGAATTTACTCTCGTACCAGTCTAGAAAATACATTCATATGAATAAGAAAATAAAATATATAAAAATCAAAAGGTTCAACCAACATAGCAGTCCACAGCTCAGTTTCTATACGATCAGCCATAAATATCGTCGTCCAATGAGCAGCACTATTAGTTTTCGAAAACATGTATGGCCTCCTCTCTCTCTCTCTCTTCTCTCTCTCTCTCTCTCTGAAAGCAAGATGCTTTTAGTACTTCAGTAATTATTTAAATTCCTAGGGCTTTAAACCTAGGAGTTTTTGACGGTTACTGGTTATTGGGAGTAGTTGTTACTTTGGCTATAAATCATCCTCATCAACGACATAATTTAGTGCAAATAAACTCCTAAGGCGGTCTCCATGCCACGGCTAAGAGTGATAATTAGATCGAATCAGATCATATATAAGTCGGATCAATATTAGTTAGATCAAAAAATCATCAATTCAAATCCGATCTGTCTATTAAACGGATCAAAAATTTAAATCTGAATCTAACCTGTTTATTAAACAGATAATCTGATCAGATCTATTTAATTCATTTATTAAATAATTAAATTAAGTTAAACAGATTAAATGGATTAAACAGATTAAATAGATCGGATTAAATGAATTATAAACATGTTAAGTAGATTTTAAATAGGTTAAACAGGTCTTAAATAGATTAAATGAATTAAACAGATTAGGTTAAATGGGTCAGAAACAGGTTAAATAGGTTTTAAACAGATTAAACAGGTTAAATGGATTATTTGACTCAATACGATCTGAATATTAAACGGATTAAATAAGTCAGATATTTAAAACTCAAATATTAAACGGGTTAAATGGGTTGATGTGTTTATAACCTAAACCCGTTTAGCCTAAACTCAAACCTATTTATTATCGATCGAAAATAAATCGAATTAGCAGGTCGGATCATATTTTGCAGATCCGTCTATGGCCATGTAAGAAAGGACTTTAGCCTCTTTTCGCAACAAAATAAAATACATACGTATGGAACAGGATGCTTTATGGTACTCAAAAAGTATCATAGAGTACTGTGTATAGTTAAATGCTGTCTATCATAAAATAAACGGCTATCCAAATTATTTAAATATCAAGAATTTATATATATATAATTTTAGTTTTTTAACATGTGCGTGTGAGCGCATACGGTTGTTCATTCTGAAATGGACGACATCTAATCATACATAATATTTTACGATACTTTTTGAGTACCAATAGTTGCATACCCGAGAATCTTATACATAAAGGTTAAGATTGATCCGTGCTCTCATTGCTTGTACTAATCAGGAGCCTGCAACTCCACAAAAAAAACAGAAGAAGGTGACCTTCTTATGATATTTATTTGATACACCGCCCCATATAGCTGATCATAGTTTGCATATCATTCCTTATTTGTCCCCATATTGTATATCGTACATTTTAATGTCATACCTATTAGCATTTGTACCACCTTTATTTCTAATTTTCTATCAATATTTTGTTAAGGCATCAAAGCTATCTAAGTTCTGAGTTAGATCAGTTTTTATCAGGCTCCAATCCAAGATCACGAGCCAAAGATTGCATCAACCGTCTAATATTCAAAGAGAGCTCTCATTGTAAACATACAAGACATTCCAATATGATATTAAAAATATCACATCAGAGATAATTTAAATAACTAAATATTAAAATTTAATTAGTTAACAAATTCAATCAACAAACAAAATTTAAGAATCTTACATCAATTAAACTTCAAATAATGATCTTATAAAAGATTATGACAAATATAAATCTAAACTATAGTGATATCGTTAAATCTTGTTTCTAGTCTCTCTCCAAGAACAGTACCCACATTTTCAAGTAAGTATTTGAATATGAAAAAAAAGAAAAATAATGAACTTGACAGCCTACTAAGTAAAAATATCTTAAATAGATAATTTATTAATAATATAAGATGCAATAGTCAAATATAAATTATCAATATAAAGACATTATCAATTTCATTTCAAATCATAAATTCAATAAATTCAATATTTTTAAATATTCATATATATAATATAAATCTGATTCGAAACAACCAAATTCAACTCAATCTTTAACCATGGTCATACTTATCCTCTGGCTAGGCTAAAATAGAAACATAACCATAGTTATACCCTGCAAAAGGTCAAATACTGCACTTATATTTTATGGCATAGATCAGAATACCATATTTCATAGTTAGAGTGCTAATGTATAACTCTCAATTGGTAGGATTTAGAACGCAATCAAGTTAAGAGTTCATGAAAGTTCTTTTGTAAAATAATACGTATATAATGATCTAATCAAAATATGCGGATGCAATAATAGATTACCAAATGATATAATAATATTCTCAAAAATATTATTTCAAAATTTCATATTAATTTTCATTCAAAGCACCATTTCATAAAATTTATAAATCACATCTAAACTAATTAATAATTTATTTAATGTTAAACAAAAATATGCAAATAAAAATTAAAAAATGCAAAACATTATGTACCTTACACGAATAGTGAGTAGGCAAATTCAACTAATTTTGTGATTCTTCTTCAAAATTTAATATTAAAATAATATTTTATCAAAATTTAACTATAATTATTGTATAATAAATATTCTAAATCCTAATGTCCTTATAGGATTGGCTAAGTGGTAGTGCACGATATTTCAGTTAGGTTGATCAAGATGATTTCATTTGATTATGGTTGAACTAGTATACCAATGATTCGGTGATAGTCGGAGGTGACCACACTAGCAATGCCCGACAATAGCTAAGGTGGGATGGGTTTGCTATTTGGCATCCATATGTCAAGAACCGTATTCATTGGGGTCAATTAAAATAATCGAGAAAAAAATTTTATTTTTAGAATCCAAAAAATTTTAATAAAAAGAGAAACTAACGTTTGTTTAGATTGGGGGTACACGAGAGTTCATAAGGAGAGGAGAAAAGAGGGTAATAGAGGGGAGGATAAGGGAATTAATAAACTCTTGTTTGGAAAGAGAGGGGAAGGATAAAAAAAAGTACATATCTTATCCTTATTTGGATAGAGGGGTTAAGAGAAGAGTAGAAGAACTTTTATATATATTTTGACAAATATGGCCTTTCTCATTATCGTCAGCTCAGACACCGACAGGTTTTGAATCTCTATCACTGGAATCTTTCTTTCAAAGATCGTGATACCCAAATTTACGTGAGAAAGAGCGGCCTGTGGATGAAAAGACGGCTATAGGGTTTCTGAGTTGCGAAGAGCAAAGGGACGGTTGAGAAGATACAGTATATAATAGTCTAGTTATAATTTTAAATTTATTAAAAATAATTAGAAAAATAAAATTAAGCGTGAATCTTCTTCTCCGTTATATCTCAAATTAAAGATACAAAAAATTACGGAAGGGTGAAAGAATCTTTTTCTACGATCTTTTACCTCTTAAAAATTTTATCAAACAAAATTTATTCTTTACCTTTCTTTCTTCTCTCCTTATGAACTCCGTGTAGCCCCATCCAACAATATGTGAAGAGAAAGTTGGACAAGAGAGATGAAAGGGAGAACGGACTCTCTCTTTCCGTGTTTCTTTTTTTCTTTTTTTTTTCTCTCTCTTTTTTTTCTCTTTTTTTCTTCTAGTTTTTTTTTTTGGTGAAATAGGGATTGCCTCTTATTCCTGAAACAACTGACTCATAGCTAGTGAAGGCCACGGCCGATGGTGGTGCGGCCGAAGGTCCCCCAACTAGCATCGATGGCGAGAATCGCATTGGAAAAGGCAAAAGAGAAAGAAATAAAGTTGGAACATTGGACGGCCTACCTTTGTAATTCGATGATCTCATGGCGAGATCCCGATTGGAGAGAGTTTTCCAACGAAGGGTAGGATAGGTGAAGGCAGAATTACCAGCATCTAGCTCTACTGATAGGGATTCACGGCTCAAACAAGAGTATCCACGACAAATCGAGGGATATTCACGATGAAAAAATGCCGATGATCGAAGGTGGGGCTCAAAGGGGGTGTGGGGTTTTAAAATAGAGCGGAAGTGAAGGCCAGCATACAACTCCTTGTCGGAGTTTGAGGAGACGACCGTCTTCCCTTCAAATAGGCTCTGCCCTTTACCTCTAGAACAGGCCTCGAACCTGGTTATTTCCTGAGATCCAAAATATTTTGGGCCGATCAAATGGACCCGGTCCAACTAATTGGGCTGGATTATCACAGTTGTTTCTGCCTTCTGTGCTCCTGCTTTCTCCAACAACCGCCCACTTGCTTCAGCCATCAACCCTGCCCTTGCATATCCCACAATAGTCAGAACTGTCCTATGTCTACTATTTTTAATAAACCCATTATATTTCATATTTTTTCTGAGAAATATCAGTGCTGCTATGCTTGCACGTAGGCATTTTGATATGGTGTGTGCACCGCTGTGGCAGCTTATGGCTGGCCATCAGGAAGCGTGCAAGAGCTGTGTGAGCTCCTTACATGACCCACGACCATTCGTGCTGTGATTGTGAGCGCGTAGACCTTGCACGCGCAAAAAGACGTGGACTTTTCTATTTGGACTTGCATCGTCCATAGACTTCAATTATTCTTTGCAGATGCTTAAGATTTTGAGATAGCTTCCAGGACACCAGTATTAGGTTAAAATAAGACATCAACGCCGCGTGGCAAAATGGTAGTTGCGGAAAGCTACAAACAAAAAAAAAACTTGGGCAACAAGTTTTTGAACTAACGGTCGGTAGTGCCTAATTTTCAAGTGGATTCTTTTTGCACGCGGTACCGTTTGCTGCTTCTATCAACCTTAAATTAATAAAATGGACATGGAGTTCTTTGAACCCTCCCACGTTTGACTAGCTCCTCTGCTGATGTTTTCTGATACCTCAATTCTAAATGTTATACTTGATCACCAAGCAAACTCACTTGTATAAGTCTATATATAAATCACATCCTAAAAGCTTCAGTTGAACTCAACGATCGGTAACTCCCACAAAGCATTCCACATTAAGAAGCTAATTTGAGTTTATACAAGCTGAGGTCTTCGTCCAAGTAGATCCCAATCTTCCCTAGCTAGCCAAAGGTCATAAGCCATAAAATCTAGTACATAGCTTGGTGCTGACAAGAAGGGCAAGTAATGGGGAGCAAGGAAGATCGACGGACATTCTCATCAGTGCTGGCGTCATGGTTCTCATGCTTTTGCTCAGTTGATCGAAGCCGAACAGAGAAGAGGCGTTCTGCTGCATCACCGACTGGTCCAGAAGCAGCCATGGTTGCCGCTGCCAAGCACTTCTCTAGTGCTCATAAAGTTAATTTAGGCTAATCCATGCATGTATAACTAGTAAATATCAGCAAGATGTATATATAACTTATGTAATTACCAATCTTTTCAAATGATTACATGATGTAAATCTATAAAGGTGATTTATAAGGTAATAAGTTAATTTCTCGGGACATGCCATTGTTATATATTGAGCAATCTTAGCGCACAACATTCCAATGGCACCTGTAAATCTGAAAATGCTATGCAGCTTCCAAGCGAATCTGCTTTCCACTGAGTTATAAGCCTAATAATTAACTTCTTTTGTGTATGTAACATTGCCAATTTGTCATTAGGATCGATATATTGAGCCCGTGCCCGGAGTCCTTGACAGGTTCAAACTTGTCGTAAGAGACTCGTATTAGTTAGTATCTTTGTCCAATAAGGGGTGAGACGTAATAATTCTTTTGTCTACGGTGGTTGTGTGAACTAGTTCTGTCTGCCAGGACTACCAGCCGGGACTAGTTTAAATTTGCAAAAAAGGATTAAATCATTTGAGCGCTTACAGAATGTTGATATTAGAACCAACTATCTTGATTTTGATTGCAAGAAAGCCTCAATTCTCGTCCTTTTCAAACCATTCTATCTGGGTTCCTTCGTCTATTGCTGGCAAGCAAGGTCTTAAACCCAACCTGCCTGAGAGCATAGAAAGAAGACAGGCGATGGAGAATTACTGATGGAAGAATTACTCATATCAAACTCTTGGAGAAACACCTCCATGTAAATGCCACCAATTATTTCATAGAAATGATGGAATAATCACTCTATCAAACACATGGGGAAACACCTCCATGATTTGGAACAGAAACCCCTCTTATCAGATCATCCAACCAGGGTTTTCTGTAATGCTGATTCTTTAACAGACTCTTCATTTTGTCCATTGGAAAGGAATAGTGGTTATTTATTTGTCTGGTCAGATTTTTGGGAAAACTATTGGCTGTTATAACAGCTCTTATTAGCCATGTAACTCAAGATATATAACAGAGTATTGGTGGCTCTTTTCCGGCCTCCCTCATGTTAAAATAAAAAATAAATAAATAACAGAGTAACTGACAAGCATGGTAAAATAACAGTGATCATGCCTTCTCACTGAATAAACCATGCATTTTGAATTGGTGTTAAGATTTGTCTAATAAACGCATTGCTTTATATCCTCAAAAAATTGAGGAAAAAAAATGCTTTAATCTGTTTACAAATAAAGTGCCAGGTAACAGTACAGCATGGTAATGGCTAAATAACAGCGGCTATTCCAAATCATGGCGGAAGCTCAAGCTAAAGCAGTAGCAGCTAGTGGATAGGCACTTTAAGCAATTAATTCCGAGATATGTGCCAAAATTGGCTCAAGTTGTATATTATATACTCAAGTAAAGCATGAGCTTCTAGTCTAGACACTAGGATCAACACAATTAGCACAGAAATTTTTTTTTTCCTGAGAGATGACAATTAGAATAAAAGTTGGCAAGCCATTAGAATAAACAACCTACTCTTGAGATTATCAGCACCGCTAGCCAACAAATGACAAATCTGACTGTGCTTTATTCTAACAATATCCTTTTATTATTAGGTTCCAGTTTGATATATTTTTCATTGGTTTCTCATTTCTTGCTGTAGTTTGTGAATTTGTGACAATTGTCAAGAAAACCGAATGAGGGAAAGTTGCATATATTGTGGAGTCCTTTTCCTAAGTAATATAAAAAAAAACTCAATTATAAAAATAATTTAATTTTTAACTTATTTATCGATATGATGCAAAAACGATAAAATGCCATTCAAAATGGCGTTTTATCATCCACGTCACCCACCTCCTATTTTTCACGTAAACCACGCGGAAAAAAAAAAATTTAAAACG
>KE504745.1:271772-284499 GCA_000441515.1 Elaeis oleifera
ATATATATATGTATATGTATATGTATATATATATGTATATGTATATATATATGTATATATATATATATATATGTATATGTATATGTATATGTATATGTATCAGTGATTCATAATATGGTTATATGCCTATCTTGATCATATGATAATTACAATGGAATTGATTTGATGAAATTAATATATAATAGTTAGATGGAAAAGATATAGTTTGGATTAACTTTGTTATATGGATAGTCGGCTAGGAGTCTGTGCTTGAGATAGCTTTCATAGGCTTATACGTAGGATAGCTGGTTACGAACTTATGTCTGGGACGACCTCCATGGGCTTACACATGGGATAACTTCCTGGAGCTTATATTTGGGATAGCCTCTATGAGCTTATACATGAAAATTTGATCAGTCATAGACTAAGCCATTATCTTGGTTAGTCTAAAGTTAGAAAAAAAAATATCAATAAATCTGAAATTAAAATAAGAGAAATAAATGACAAGACATGAAATTAATACCGAGTAAAATTTATTTATTGGCATATGGTGTTAAATCTCTTTTGACAAGATAGATATTTGATATATATTTATATCGATGTTTGAGTTATTTTAGATGTTTAATACAAGATCTCATGCTTTATTGCTTTTGCTATTTTAAATTATGTTATTATATTGGTGTGGATGTGTGGAGATTTTTACAATGCTATAAAGCTCACAACCCTTCTCTTTCTTTTTCAGAGTCATAAGATGTTTATATTTGGCTAAGGTTGGAATCTCGATTTGAAAAGATTGATTAAATAGAGAATCATCAATCATAGTTGGATGATTAAATTTATAAATTGGATAAGGTCTAATATTGTTAATGTGAAATATTTGTTATGAATTGAGATTAATAATATCCATAGGATTTTGAGATTGTAATGAATTTTAAGACTTTGTTTGATCTCTAGGGCATTACTTTAGGGTTCATACAGCCATATCGCGTGATCGATCTGAATGCTGGGTTCAGGGCATGACAAGTATCATACTTATTATATATTTGTACACTTTTATAAATAAAGATTTCTAATTTCTATCAATATTTATTATGGTATTAGAGCTATTGCAGTTTTTGGTTGGGTTGGTCCCTGTTTGTGGGTTTGCCGACTACTGTGCTCTCTCTCTCCAACCACCGGCCATTTGCTCCAACCATCAACCCAGCCCTTGCTTATCTGTAGAAATCAAATCTGTCCTAATTCTGCAATTCTAAATAAGCACCATTATACTTATTATTTTTGGACGAAATATCAGTGCTTCTATACTTGCACGTAGGCATTTCGATGTGGTGCATGCACCAATGAGGCAGCTTATGGCTGGCTATCAGGTTGTTTGCAAGACCTGTGTGAGTTATATATTTACAGAGCAAACGACCACTCGTGATTGTGATTGTGAACGCCTCTGCAGGCACACAAAAACGTAGACTTCTCTATTTGGAATTATGCATCGTCTATGAACTTTCGTCATTCATTGTGGTAGTTCATGAAGAAACAATATTAGGTAGAGACTCGTGTTATGGTCAAGCAGAGCAGGTTAAAATAAAACGTCAAAGCCACGTTGCAAAATAGTAGTGGAAATCTACCAAAAAAAATAAAATAAAAATAAATAAAACCAAACTCTTTAGGCAATAAGAGCTCTAACACAACGGTCGGGCACGCGGCACCGTTAGCTAGCTCCTATGAACCTTAATAAAATGGACAGAACTTTCTTTGAACTCTCTCCATGTTTGACTAGCTCCTCAGCAGGTGTTTCTAATGCCTCCATTCTAAATGCTAATACTTGATCACCAAGAAATCTCAGTTGTATATGTCTGTATAAAAATGACTTCCTAAAAGCTTAAGTTGAACTCAACGATCGGTGACTCCTGCAAAGTATTCCGCATTAAGAAGCTACTTTTGAGTTTGTAAGAGAACGAGCTGAAGTCTTCATCCAAGTAGATCCTAGTCTTCCCAAGCCAAAGGTCATTCCGAGTTCATAGGCAACAAAATCTAGTGCATAGCTTGGTGCTGACAAGAAGAGCAAGCAATGGGGAGCAAGGAAGATCGACGGACATTCTCATCAGTATTGGTGACATGGTTCTCGTCCTTTTGGTCATTTGATCTAAGCCGAACGGAGAGGAGGCAATCTACTGCATCGCTGACTGGTCCGAAGACAGCCATGGTTGCCGCTGCTAAGCTCTTCTCTAGTGCTCACAAAGTTAATTTAGGCTGATCCATGCATGTATAACTAGTAAATTTGAGCAAGATGTATATATAACTTTGTAATTAGCAATCTTTTCAATTGATTACATTATGTAAATCTAAAAAAGTTGATTGATAAGTGTTGGGCAGTTCAGCCGACCTTTCGCTTCCGACTTACGATCGGCCTGATAAGCATGACTTGCCGACTATCAATCGGTTAGCCGACTGATAGTCGACTATTCGCAAATTTGATGAGCTCCAACTATGACGACTTGATTCATTTCAGGTTGATGACCGTCGGCATAGCAGAGTTACCGATCGATGGTCATTCGAACTTCCATGACTACCGACATACGATCGACATACTTTGTTCACCAACATATAGTCGGTTTATAAGAAACTGCCAGCATAAAAAGCACATCATGGCTAAAATATAATCAGTGACGGGTATAACCACCCATCCCACGATCACATAATGCTGGAACAAGCAAGATCCACGTGTCTAATCGTTGCAAACGGTTACCAACTACTTGTCTATAAAATGAGGTAAATGAACAACATTTGGTAAAGCAATTCTGAGCTGATACTCTGTCATTCTAATTATTTATCTGTTGTTCACCACTCCCCACTGACTTAAGCATCAGAGGGTCTCCATCGGACACAATTTCAGTCAGTGTGGCTTCATTTTGCAGGTGCTCTTCACCAATAACAGGTGCAATAGGAGATTGGCCGCAACAGATTGGTGCATTAGGAAGGGAGAGAATACGAGCAACCATGGTTATGACCAGAGCTCAGCATTCAACAGGATCCGTGAGGTAATCTTTCCATCGGAAAGATATTCTTCCTCCTCCCTCATTGGCAGAGCCTAGCTCTTCGTGTCCTGTAGTCACCACGGATGCACAAATTGCTGCTTTGATGTAGCAAATGAAGGTGTTAACGGAGGCAGTTCACAGCCTCCAACAGTAATAAACATAACAATAGTAGCGACCGCCGGTGGAGGAGCTGGTGGCTCATTCAGTGTCATCTAGGCACAGCCGTCGTCCTCCATGGTGTTCACCCTCTTCATCTCCAGAACGACGACCATCTCGGCATTCTCATCGAGTCGAGCAACCACATTCTCGATATTCTCGCCATACCTCCCATCCTTCACGGTGATCCCTTTTCTTCCTATGTACATAGTATCAAGAAGGAAAAGGCCGCGTGAACCTTCTCCTTCTCCATCATCAATTCTTCAGGGACTCTACCCCCAGATTATCTCAGCAACGACGGCTCGATGACTACGAGCGTAAGTTCAAGGAGATCGACTACCAACTTGCCTGACTTCAGATAGAAGGTTGAAAATCTTCCAGCGACTATGACTTCCACACTGCCCAACCTCTCTCTCAATGCATCCTGGACGAGCCGATTCCATCACGATTCAAGATACTACAGATGGAGCCATATGATGGCTCCATAGACCTAATTGATCATCTGAAGAGCTACAAGACTCTAATGATGATCTAGGAGGCAACCGACGTCCTCCTATGCATCGACTTTTCGATGATTATTCGGAAGGCTACTTGGACCTGATATTTTGGACTATAATCGGAGAGCATAAACTCCTTCGAGCAACTCGAATATTCTTTCGTGACCCATTTCAGCACTAGCTGAAAGATGCCACGGACATCAGATAGTCTCTTCTCAATCAAGCAAGGCGAGACAGAGACATTAAGGGATTTCATGGCTCTTTTCAATGCAGCTACACTTGAGGTCAGGAACCTCAATGAGGATATGGCCAGATCGGCCATGAAGAGAGGTCTGAGAAGATCCAGATTTACTTATTCTTTGGATAAAAATCTCTCCCAGACCTATGCTGAACTCTTGGAGTGCGCGTACAAATATATTTGCATGGACGAAGGTGCTTCTGACCAGTGCCAGACCGAAGAAAAGGTCAAAAAAGAAGCAGAAGAAAAGTGAAGCCCGATCGAATCAAGTCGGTCAACTATCAATGAGCGTGCTTCACCTCGATGATGGAGTCCAAGGCTGAACAATTATGGCAGGTATGACTCTTATACTTCTCTTTCTGCTCCCCATGCGTAGATCTCAATGGAGATCGAAGGAGAAGAGTACCTACGATATCTCCCACTGATTAAAGTGCCATCGAAGAGGCATGACAGGAAGAAGTATTGTCGGTTTCATCATGATCACGGTCACGATACTGAACAATACATTCAACTCAAGGATGAAATAGAGGCTTTGATTCGATGTGGCTATCTTGAAAAATTTCGATGAGATCGTCCGACTCAACCTCCCACCAACCAACAGCCTCAGCCACAAGCTGAGGAGATAGTCAACAATATGCCAATGGTGGGAGTAATCAATATAATCCCTGAACGATCGAAGGATTGGGAGGCAACTTTTGAAGAAGAGTCGATGAAGAAACGACGATTGGACAATATAATTTTTTTTCGAAAGATGATATTAGAGGAATACAAACTCCCATGATGATGCTATCATCGTTTCGACGATGATAGCGAATTGTGATGTAAATAAAATTTAGTTGATAATGAAAGCTCAACTGATATTCTTTTTTACTAGACTTTCTTCCGAATGCGACTACCAACTGACCAACTCAGAAGAGTCTCGATGCCATTAGTCAGTTTTATTGGAGATACAGTTACCATGAAAGGAGAAATTACTATTTCTTTAATCATAGGAACAGATCCATAATAAGTACTGTTCTTCTAACATTCACAGTCATTCGAATTTCATCGACTTACAATGCCATACTTGGATGACCTGAACTTAATATCTTGAGAGCAGTAGTTTCAACATACCATCTACTGGTCCGATTCCCAACAAGAAATGAAGTCGGCGAAATGTGTGGAGATCAATAACTTGCTCGACGTTGCTTTTTGATCTCTACAAAAATAATCAATCTGAAGACTCTTTGTTCGTTGATAAATTGGATCAAAAAAAATAAAAAGAGGTAAACCGGTCGAGCAACGGATTTTTTTTCTGTTAAGAGAAGAAGATCTTGAGAAGACGGTCCAAATTGGATCGTAATTATCTGAACTGGAGCGACAACAACTGATGAATCTACTAAGAGTAAATACCGATATTTTATCTAATCGGCAACCGATATGTCAGAAATTTTTCAAAAGTAATAACCCACCGACTGAACATTGACCCTAAAGTTAGGTCGGTGAGACAAAAGAAAGATCTTTTACTCCTGAAAGGCAGAAGATCATCGACAAAGAGGCCGACAAGCTCCTCGTAGCCGACTTCATCAGAGAAATAAATTATCCCGATTGGCTCACCAATATAATAATGATGAGAAAAGCCAATGAAAAATAAAGAATCTGCATCGACTATATAAATCTAAATGAAGCTTGTCCGAAGGATAATTTTTTTTGCCAAAGATCGACCAACTAGTTGATGCGACTTTGGAATACCGATTCTTAATCTTCATGGATGTCTTTGCGAGCTATAATCAGATTTGGATGGCACCCAAAGATGAGGAGTACACTGTCTTCATAACCGACAAAGGCATCTACTATTATAAAGTAATGCCATTCGATTTAAAGAACGTCAGAGCTATTTATCAACAGTTAGTCAACAAACTATTCAAGACATAAATCAGGAGAAATATGAAAGTCTACTTTGATGATATGCTAGTGAAAAGCCCTCAAATTTTGATCATATTCGAGATTTGGAAGAAGCCTTCGGCATACTTCGACGACATCAAATTAAATTGAATCTAACTAAGCATGCATTCAGAGTAACTTTCAAAAAAAAATTTGAATTTCTTATGTCACATGAGAAATTGAAGCCAATTCCAAGAAATAAAAGTTATCATCAATATGAAGCATCCAAGCTCCAAGAAAGAGATACAACAACTTAATGGAAGGATCGCCGTACTCTGTCGATTTATCTCAAAGTCGGTAGAAAGATATTTATCCTTCTTCAAAATCTTGAAACAAGTAAAAGATTTTTCATGATCAGACGAGTGCCGACAATCCTTCGAAAATCTAAAAAGATATATAGCATCTCCACCATTGCTTACAAAATCAAAGATTGGAGAAATTTTATATCTCTATTTGAAAACTTCGACATAAGCAATTAGTTTGGTACTCATCTAGGAGGATGAAAATCAAATTTAATGGTCAATTTACTACACCAGCAAGGTGCTTCATAATGCTTAAATAAGATATTCAAGAGCGGAGAAAATGACCTACACTCTAATCATATCATTATAGCAACTTTATCCATACTTCCAAGCACATTCTATAGTTATCTTGACGAATCAGCCGTTGAAGGTAATTTTATGCCGACCTGATACTTCAAGTCGAATGACGAAGTGAACAATAAAACTCAGCTAGTTTGATATTCAATACTGTCTACGATCGTCGATGAAGGCATAAGTTTTGATCGATTTCTTCATCGACTGTACTATATCTGACAATAACTCTGAGAATAAATCCAACGACAAATTAAAGCAAGATGAAACTCTTAAAGCCAACTTAACATCAGTGTGGGTGCTACATATTAATGGAGCATCCAACGCATAAGACAGTGGAGCCGGTCTCATCTTCATCAATTTCAAAGGGATTGTAACCGAATATGTCCTTCGTTTAATTTCAAAGCTTCAAATAATCAAGTCGAGTATGAAGCTCTCCTAGCCGGCTTGAAGATTGCCAAAGAACTTGATATAGATAACCTGAAGGTCTTCGCTGACTCACAGTTGATTATCGAATAAGTCAAGGGCAAATTTGAAGTCCGAGACTCCATTATGATGAAGTACCTTTAGAAAGCGAAAGATTTTACATCAACTCTAAAATATTTTGAGATCTCTCACATTTCAAGAATAAAGAATGCTCAAGCTGATATCCTTTTTGATTTGCAACCACTTCATTCAACTCGTTGGATTGGACATTCATCAAATGTCTCAAACAATCGAGCATTGATAAAGTCAAAGAAGTGCTACAAATTAATGACAAGCCATGTTGGATGGACCCGATCATCTAGTACTTGACTGATAGAATTCTACCTGTAGATCCTTCAGAAGCCAAACGACTAAGATGGATGGCCTCGCAATATATTTTAATGAATGAACAACTTTATAAAAAGTCATTCTCTCTTCTCTTACTGAAGTGTTTGAGACCAGCGGATGCCGACTATGCACTCCAAGAAGTTAATGAAGGGATTTATGGAAATCACTTAGAGGGTAAATCTTTGGCTTATAAAGTCTTACGATAAGAATATTATTGGCCCACCATGAAGAAAGATGCAGTTGAACTTATCCGAAGATGTGAACCATGTCAGAAGTATGCTAATATACAATATCAACCAGCCAGCCAGCTGACATCAATCATTGCACCATGGCCCTTCGCACAATGAGGAATCGACATACTTGGTCCTTGCCCTCTGGCATCCGATCAGAGAAAATTTATTGTAGCTGCCATCGACTACTTCACCAAATGAATAGAAGCTGAACTTTTAGTACAGATCACTGAAAGTAAGATGGAAGACTTCATTTAGAAGTCGATCATATGTGGATTCGATCTACCACACACCATCATCGATAATGATCAACAATTCGACAATCAGAATTTTAAAGAGTTCTGTGTAAAATTTCATATTACATACAAACTCACATCAGTCGGCCATCCACAATCCAATTGTGAAGTAGAGGTAACAAATCGAACAATTTTACATGATCTCAAGATCAGACTGAATGAAGCTAAAGACATCTGAATGAAAGAATTATATCCGATCATATGGATATATTGGACAACTCCATGCATACCGATGAGAGAATCGCCATTCAACCTAGTCTATGGGACTGAGACGATGATTCCACTTGAGATCGGATTACCATCAATAAGAGTGAAACAGTATAATGAGCCAAGCATTTCTGAATGTCAGAGAGCTGACATAGACTTACTTTCAAAAGTATGATAACAAGCTCAAATTCAGATGGCAGCATATCGACAAAGAATAGCCTAATATTACAATGCAAAAGTCAAACCGAAGGTCTTTCGTTCGGGAGATCTGGTCCTAAGAAAAGCTAAAGTTTCAAAGCCTCTAAATCAGAAAAATTATCTTTGAATTGGGAAGGACCCTACAGAATAATCGAAATACTTAGACTGGGAGCATATCGGCTAGAAGACCTTGATGGGACGACTATTTTCGAACTTGAAATACCGATAATTTGAAGATGTACTATTAATAAATTGTTCACATGTAAAACATTCGAATAAAATGTTGGGATTCAGAATCATGAAAGCTTCAGTCATCCACGAGTAATCTACAAAATGGTATCAGGCCAACAATAATCGATCAATTTTTACCGACTGTATCTCAATTTTTTATTATAAAAATTGATTTAAGTCGAACGACAGCATCAAATCAACAAACAATCGATCACCTTGTACCAACTATATCTCAATTTTTACTATAAAAATCGACTTACAGATTGTATCTCGATTTTTTATTGTAAAAATCGATTTAAGTTGAATGACTACTCATGCTGACTTAGCTTTAGCTAAGCGAAATATTATGCCGACTCGACCCCGATTGAGCGAAAAATATACCGATTTGATCATGGTCAATCAAAGGATATTCAGCTTACCACCGTCTATCAAATATCTAAAAAATATATATACTAAATCGATTGACATTCAGCTAGTGGACAAACTCTACTACGACTATCGATCGACATTCAACTGACTGATGGATGATCAAAATTTGATTGTACGATATTGAAAGTACAAATAAAAGAGATTTCATACTTAAAATTTTTTTTTCATTTTTTGAAAAAAGATTACAAAATTGAACCCAAGGTCTGATTACAAAATTGAACTGCCTGATAACAAAAGAAAAAAAAATAATTCCATCGATCACCAATCAGCTTCTTCATCACCTTGCTCCGACATAGCCTCGATAGTTGGAGTAGGTTGTGGTGCAGTCGGTGCATCTTCTTCAGTTGGCGCGGTGGTCTCCTCAGCAACCTCTTCTCTCGAACTAGGGAGACAATGCTGCTCAGATCCAAGTCCAGATATAACCTCCCGACTGCATCTCTGTCGTCCTCGAATCCGACGTAGTAGGAGGCAAATCCACCTCGAGAATTTTATCCTTAAATTCTTGTGAATCCTTGAAATTCTTGATAGCCAGACTTAGAGCACCTCTCACTGACTCAGCTTCTACCTTCACGAAGGCCGTCTCTGCATCGGCTAGTGCCAGCCTCTCCATGGTGGCCCGATGCCTTCTACGCTCTGCTTCCAACTCCTCGATGCATTCGTCTCTCTCCCTCCGAAGCTAACTGACGGAATGCTTCTTGCTCTTGACTTGGAATTCGAGAGACACGATGCTCTGATGAGCCGACTCAAGTTCGGCTTTAAAGGACTATAGGTCGGTCGTCATACGGGAGATCTCTTCTTGGAGCATTTTCTCCCATTTAGTTGCCGCCTGAAGCTATTCAACAGCAGCAGTCTTTCGACGTTGGCAGCCGCCACCTTATCCATCCACGCCTGACGAAGCTCAGCGATCTTCCGATATCTGCTCTCTAGAGCATACATATTATGCACCCACTGAAAGAAAAGACAAGTCAGATCAAAAAAGAAAAAGGAATGTCGGAAACTTAACCTAAGCATCGTCGGATAAAATGAAGAAAATATTTCGAATACTGTCCGATTTCTCCTATTCTCTCTATCAATCGGGAGAAGTATAGCTTCGATGAGTCATTTGGCCAATGACGATTGGCCAACGCTGACTCACCAGTAGGGATACGAATGTCAAAGAGGGTGGGGAGGCCCGCAGATGACCCATCACCGACAGAAATAGATGACACCTTTCTTCGATCCCCAGTCAGCGGTCGTGTGCTTGAGACTGCCATGAAATCAGTGCTTAACTGCGCCCGAGATCGCTCTCCTGGAGGAACAGCTAGCGTAGCAGCAGATTGTTTAGATTCGATCGTAGCTTCTGACTCGGTCCGAACCCCTATTGATGGAGCCGCTAATGATTCTATCGTGGCATTTTCATCTCTAGCCGTCCCGACTCCACCAGACGGCACTTCAGTTGGAGGAAGCCTTGTTGGAGCCGACAACGCGATAACCGACTCGAGAACTATCATCAACGGAACGTCGGATTCTCTTGTCGGTATCGATTGGGAATCAACCCAACTTTTTTCGATGGTCGGAGGATCCAGTGTCGATCGCTGCCCTCTTCTTGACAGCATGCAAGCGGATGTCAGTAGCCGAAACACGTGCCTTCGTCTACATAGCTACAATCAAAAGATAAAGTTTAGTATAAAATTTAAAAATAAACAAAAAAAAAGTGATATGACCGACTATGCTATGCCTAAAGAAGTTACTAAGCTAAATCCGACATCATAGAGAGTTTGCTTGGTCATCAGCTCTCGTTGAGGTAGAACTTTCATATCTCTTAATCAGAGAAAGTCTTCTCGATCAATGGCATCAATCTGACTATGCTTATTGGGACCAGTTCTCGAATCATCCTATCGTGAAGGAAGCCCTAAAAAGATGAAGAAGTAGCAAAAAAAATTGGTTCTTCTATCCAGGAATGGATGATGGATGATCGGAGATGAAAGAATGACCCTTCCTCGAATTGAAAAACCACCACCTCTTTGCTTTGGGATGGGGACAGAGAACAAAGAAAGCCCGAAACAAAGAAGGGTGAGGGTTGGTCGGGATAAGATGACACAACAAGGCGAAGCTAATGATCAGTCGGATGGAGTTCGGAGCTAGCTGAGCAGGATAAAGACCGTAATAATCCAGAAGATTCCAGATGAACTCCAAAATCGAAAATCGAAGACCGACCTGAAGGTCCTCAACATAGAATACAACCTGACCTGGAGGAGGGAGTTCACCCGATCGACCAGATCAAGAGCAGAAAGCTGATATTGCTTCGGGATACACTACTGTTCTCGGAGCCGTTCGACATTGGGTCCGGACAAAGAAGAGACTTCCATCTCCGAACTCGAAAGAGAATCATTGATCGGATTCTCCGAACGACTATTCTGAGAAGATGAAGCTTTCATTTTCCTACTTGCCGTTGAAAATAAAAAAAACAAACAAAACCTAAGGAGGAGTGGAAACTCAACCTGGAACTATGGATGATGCGAAGAACAGAGAAACACTAGAAAGCTCCTAACACTGGGGCAGAACCTTTTGCTGCTGAGAAAATGATGAATACAAAAGTAGAAAATCTAAATAAAAGTGACTTCATATATGTAGGACCTCACAACGGTCTGGATGAAATCATTCAAATCAAAATTTTTTCAAATATCGACATATGGCTACATCAGAACCAATCATTGATCGGACGATTCGATGCATCTACTCCCAGATGACACGACCTCACCATTATCTGCATAAACAGCACAGAGCCAATGACATCTGGATACGTTTTCAAAATCTACTAGTCAGAATCAAATCGTCCGGATTCTCCGGACGTCAAATTATCTTTCCAAACGACATCTTAATGATGATCTCACAGATATCGAAATGACAAAATAGTTGGAGACCTTTCATATTTCGAAAATCATTAATACCTGCAGCCGAATCGAAGCTCGAGACAACACGTGACAACTTCCTTTGTCCAACGTAACAGACCACGTGACAACATGCATGTCAGACTACTTTGGACTTAAGAGTGGGGGGCAACTGTTGGGACGATTCAGCCGACCTCCGATTTTGACTTACGATCGGCCTGATAAGCATGACTTGCCGACTATCAATCAGTTAGCCGATTGACAATCTGCTATCCGCAAATTTGATAGGCTCCAACTATGATGACTCGACTCATTTCAGACCGATAACCGTCGGTATAGCAGAGTTACCGACCGATGATCATTCGGACTTCCACGACTATCGACATATGATCGACATACTTTATTCACCAACATATAGTCGACTTACAAGAAACTGACAGCGCAAAAAGTGCATAATGATCAGAATATGATCAGTAGCGAGTATAACCACCTATCCTACAATCACATAATATCAGAACGAGCAGGATCCACGAGTCTAAGCATTACAAACGGTTACCAACTACTCGTCTATAAAAGGAGGTAAATGAACAGCATTTGGTAAGACAATTCTGAGCTGATACTCTGCCATTCTAATTACTTATCTGTTGTTCATCACTCCTTATTGACTTAAACATCGAAGGATCTCTGTCAGACACAATTTCGATCAGTGTGGACTTCATTTTGCAAGTGTTTTCACTGACAATAGACACAACAAGGGATTAGCCACAACAATAGGTTAAATAAGTTCATTTTCTCTGCATGCGCCATAATTATTGAGCAATATCAGTGACAACATTCAAACGGCACTTGTAAATCTGAAAAAGCTGTGCAGCTTCCAAGCGAATCTGCTTTCCCCTGAGCTATAAGCCTAATAATTAACTTCTTTGCGTATGTAAGATTGCCCATTTGTCATTAGGATCGATATATTGAGCTCGTTACCGGAGTCCTGGATAAGTTCAAACTTCTCATTAGAGAGTCCCATTAGTATCTTTGTCT
>KE504745.1:311433-325195 GCA_000441515.1 Elaeis oleifera
GCATATGTGGTGGCATAGAGGGCATCAAAAAGTTCAGATAGAGCAAGGCTTCTCCCACCCATCAGAATTCAGTAGCCCGTCCAAAAAGTTGGTGATGTACATGATCTCAGAACATCGTCAAACCATTAAATTCAAATGGCCATGGCTCCATTGCACCAGTTTTCTTTGATATGGGCAATTAACAGCACAGCTTTTCTCCTTGCTCTTACGGTCTGTCTTCAAACTCATAGCTGCAAGGAATTTATTTGATGATGAGGCAAAAGTGGCGGAGATCATCCGACATCCGATCCTTACTTGCATTGTGGTTGCCAACTGGTTGTAAATAAGCGGGTGACATCATAAAAAGAAAAAAAAAAGAAAGAAATTTAGATCTTGCGTAGTTGTTCATGCTAATCGTCAACAGATTAGAGACATTCCTGCTTTAAATCCAATGTGCTGGAGAATGCTAATCATCGTGCCAGCTTTCTCTGTATCACTTGTGGTGCTTAATTCCGTTGGCGCATACCAAGGGTGCAGGATATTCTTGTAAATTTATGTTATACATGGAGGTGGCAAGAGATCGTATTATTTGACCCCTCAGAAGACTTGAGCAGCCAACTTGGTCATCACTGAGGGCCACTAGTCATGACAGCACCTTGGCCTACTGGGCAAACAACATTATTACATCACCTGGACCATCTCCTGAACCTTATCTTCTTTGTTGACTGAACAGAAGTCACACCCACGAAAAAACTCCGCTGCAGCGGCCATACCAAGTCAAATTTATCACAATTCAATAAAATACTTGCACTTCATCAATAACTGTATATTTCATCAATTCCTATAATGATATTCTATATTGCTCCATTAATTTTAATTTTAATTGATTTGTTATAAATTTGATATAGTATCATTGGATTCTTCATAGTGCAACTTTTGCACCGGAGAGTTTTTATGCTACCGTAGATAACCACCTCATCTGGGAGATAAAAGTTTTATTGTTTCTAAAATATAATGAGGTACTATTAGCATGATTGGTGGCATGCCATGCGATAAAGAAGAGCCACCCATCTCTAAGATGGATGACGTGGGGGCCATCCACGATGATACAAAATTCCGTGGTGCAAAATCCACACCTGCAGGGGATCCTAGTTCCTTAAGCATGCCCATAGAATCTGGAAGGCAAGCGTGAGTCAAATTAGATTGGTTACAGATGGGAAAGATGACCAATAATCTTGAAGCATGTGGAGTAGTCTCTTTAGCGTCACCTGTAAACAATTTTTTTTTTAGTTGCTAATGGTGGACCCTTGAAGATTATTCCAGTTGTTTGTCCTTTAGTTGGCATTCTCGTTCGAGAATCCCCTTAGGGACCTGGCGATGTTGTACAATTCCAGATGAATCCAGGAAGTTGCCACCCCTGACCCGTCCCCCAGGTATCTCGCTTTGAAGGCCGGCGTTAGACGAGTAGAGCCCAGGAGTCCAAAGTCAAAAGTGAGTGTCTCGCGGGAATAATTTTAGCTTGATGCCCAAGATATTTCATCTATAAATATCAATAGAACGTTAGAGACAAGCACAACAAGGAGATCTCCAAGCACACCACATCCAAACTATAACAAGCTGAGCACTTCTCCAGCGCCATCTGCTCTCCACCACGTTTAATTAGATAACCTTCTTTGTTAGAAGCAAGAGGTGTAGCATTGGCTACTGATCGTATCAGCTTGTCGGCCAGCGAGAAGAAGATAGCCAATGTTGGGACAATTCAACCGACCCTCCGATTCTGACTCTAGATCGGCTTCATAAATACAACATACCGACTGACAATCGGTTGACCGACCTATAGTCGGCTATTTTCAACCATCAACGGACAACCATGACAACTCAGTTAATATCCAACCGATAACCATCGGCATATCAGAGTTATCGATCGATGCTCATTCGGATCTTCATAACTACCGACATATAGCCGGCTTATCTTCCCACGATCACATGATGTCGGAATGTGTGAAATCTACATATCTAACCGTTATAAATAGTTATCAACTACATGTCACGATCATTAGTAGGCATAACAGCCTATTAACTCCATAATTATGGTCTGATAATTTAGTGCAATAAAAGTAGGACCACGTGCTCGATCGTTATATTTGAATCATCTATAAAAGGATGGTAAACGAATAACATTGGTAAGACACTTTTGGGCTAAGACTCTGCTATTCAAAATTCTTATATGTTGTTCACTACTCTCCGCTGACTTAAGCATCGGAGGGTTCCTGTCGGACACAACTCCGATCAGT
The DNA here is from genome assembly GCA_000441515.1 of Elaeis oleifera. NCBI lineage: Eukaryota > Viridiplantae > Streptophyta > Magnoliopsida > Arecales > Arecaceae > Elaeis > Elaeis oleifera. The sequence goes on from KE504745.1 coordinate 313,707, forward strand.
GAGGACTTCTTTTACAGGTGCTCTTCTCCGGCGACAGACATAACAGGAGATTGGCCACAACAGATTGGCGCGCTAGGAAGGAGGCGGATACAAGCAACCATGCCAAAAATCAGAGCTCAACAGTCAATAGGATCGACGAGACAGTCTTTCCATCGGGAAGATGTTCCTCCCCACCTCCATTGGCAGAGCCCAGCTCTTCGCATCCTGTGGTTACCACAAACGCATAAATTGCTGCATTAATGCAGCAAATGAAGGTATTAACGGAGGCGGTCCAAAGCCTCCAACAACAACAACAACAAACACAACAGCAGTAGCAGCCGCAGTGGAGGAGTCGGTGGCTCATTCAGTGCCATCTAGGCACAACCACCATCCTCCACAACGTTCACCTTCCTCATCTCCAGAGCGGCGACCGTCTCGACACTCTCATCGAGACGGACAACCATGCTCTCGGCACTCCCATCGTGTCGCCCATTTTTCATAGTATTCTCCTTCTCCTTCCCATGTACACAGTATTAGAAAGAAAAAAGGTCGTGTACACCTGCTTTTCCATCCTCAAATTCTTCGGGGGCTTCTACCCCCGGATTGTCCCGACAACAGCAGCTAGATGACTACGAACAGAAGTTCAAAGAGATCGACCATCAACTTGCCCAACTTCAGATGGAAAGTCAGAAATCTTCCAATAACTATGATTTTCGCACTGTCCAACCTCTCTCTCAGCACATCCTACATGAACCGATTCCGTCTCGATTCAAGATACCACAGAGGGAGTCATAGACAGCTCCACCGACCCTATCGACCATTTGGAGAGCTTTAAAGCTCTCATGATGATTCAGGGGGCAACCAACGCCCTCTTATGCATCGACTTTCCGGCAACTATTCGAAAAACTGCTCGATCCTGGTGTTCCAGACTTCAGCCAGAGAGCATTAACTCCTTCAAACAGCTCAAGCATTCTTTCATAGTCTATTTCGGCACTAGCCAAAAGGTGCCACAGACATCAGACAGTCTCTTTTCCATTAAGCAGGGCAAGACAGAGATATTGAGAAATTTTGTGGCTCATTTCAATGCAGTCACACTTGAGGTCAAGCACCTCAATATCGGCCATGAAGAGGGGTCTGAGGGGATCCAGATTTACTTATTCTTTAGACAAGACTCTCTCCCGGACCTATGCTAAACTTTAGAGCACGCATACAAGTATATCCGTGCGGATGAGGGCACTTCTGACCGATGCCAAACAGACGAAAAAGGTCAAAAAAGAAGCTAAAGAAAGTAAAACTCCGATCGAATCAAGTAGGTCGATTATCAATAAGCAAACTTTACCTCAACGATGGAGTCCAAAGCCAAACAGCTATGGCAGGTATGACTCCTATACTCTTCTTTCTGTTTTCTGTGCACAGATTTTGATAGAGATTGAAGGAGAGGAATATCTTCGACACCCCCACCAATGAAAGCGCCATCGAAGAGTCGTGATAGGAAGAAGTACTGTCGGTTCCATCATGATCATGGACACAATATCGAACAGTGCATCCAGCTCAGGGATGAGATAAAGATCCTGATTCGATGAGGCTATCTCGAAAAATTCTAATGCGATCGTCCGACTCAACCTCCCACTGATCAACAACCTCAACCGCAAGCTGAGAAAATAATTAACAATTAACAATCAACCAACGGCATAAGTAATCAATATGATCTTCGGACAACCAAAGAACTAGGGGCAACTTTCGAAGAAGAGTCAGCGAAGAAACGACGACTCGATAATGTAATTACTTTTCGAAAGATGATGTTCGGAGAATTCAAACTCTCCATGATGACGCTGTCGTTGTCTCGATAATGATAGCAAATTATGATATAAAAGAATTTTAGTTGATAATGAAAGTTTAACAGGTGTTATTTTTACTCGACTTTCTTCCAAATGTGACTACCGACGATCGACTTAGAAGAGTCTCGACACCATTAGTCGGTTTCACTGGAGATGTAATTACTGTGGAAGAAAAAATCAATCTCCCATTAACCGCAAGAACAGATCCACAATAGAGTACTGTTCCATTGCCATTCACAGTTGTCTGAGTTCCCTCAGCTTATAATGCCATACTCAGATGACCTAGACTTAATACCCTGAGAGTAGTAGTCTCAACATATTATCTATTGATTCGATTCCCACAAGAAATAGAGTCGGAGAGATGCATGAAAATCAACAACTCATCCGACGTTGCTTTTTGGTCTCCACACAAATAAACAACCTGAGGACTCTTTGTCTGTCGATAAGTTGGATCAAAGAGAAAATGAAGAAATGGGTGAACCAACCGAGCAACTAATTTTCATCCCACTAAAAGAAGAAGATCCTGAGAAGACGGTCCAAATTGGATCGCAGTTGCCTGATCCGAAGCGGCAACAACTAATAAATTTTTAAGAGCGAATGTCAATATTTTGCTTGGTCGGCTGTTGATATGCCAGGCATCCCTCCAGAGGTAATAACCTAGCGGCTAAATATTGATCTAAAAGTTAAGTCGATGAGATAAAAAAAGATCTTTTGCTCTCGAAAAGCAAAAGGTCATTGACAAAGAAGTTGACAAGCTCTTTGCAGCTAATTTCATCATAGAAGCTAATTATTTTGATTGACTCATCAATATAGTGATGGTGAAAAAGTCAATGAAAAATGAAGAATTTACATCGACTATATAAATCTAAATGAAGCTGGTTCAAAGGACAATTTCTCCTTGTCGAAGATTGACCAACTAGTTGATGCGACTTCAGAACACCGACTCTTAAGCTTCATAGACGTCTGTGCGGGTTATAATCAGATTTGGATGGCACCCGAAGATAAGGAGCACACAGCCTTCATAACCTACAAAGGCATCTACTGTTACAAAGTAATGCCATTCGGTTAAAAATGCTAGAGCTACTTATCAACGACTAGTCAACAAAATATTCAAGACACAAATCCAATGAAATATGGAAGTCTATGTGGATCGTATGCTAGTGAAAAGCCCTCAAACTTCTGATCATGTTCAAAATTTGGAAGAATCCTTCGGCACACTTTGACGACATTAGATGAAATTAAATCCAACCAAATATACATTTGGAGTAACTTCTGATAAATTTTTTGGATTTCTTGTGTCACAACAAAGAATCGAGGTCAATCCCAAGAAAATAAAGACTATCATCAATATGAAGCATCCAAGCTCAAAAAAAGAGATACAACAGCTTAATAGAAGGATCACCACACCCAGTCGATTCATGTCAAGATTGGTAGAAAGATGTTTGTCCTTCTTTAAAATCTTAAGACAAGCAAATGACTTCTCATGATTAAATGAGTGCCGACAGTCCTTCGAAGATTTGAAAAGATATCTGGCATCTCCACCATTGCTTATAAAATCAAAGATCGAAGAATCTTTGTATCTCTATTTGATGACTTCGACAGAAGCAGTTAGTTCGGTACTCATCCAAGAGGATGAAAATCGAATTCAATGGCCTATTTACTACACCAACAAAGTACTTCATAATGCTGAAATAAGATATTCAAAGACAGAAAAAATGATCTATATCCTAATCATATCAGCACAGTGACTTCGCCCATACTTCCAAACACATCTCATTGTTGTCTTAACAAATCAGCCATTGAAGATGATTTTATACCATCCTGATACTTCAGAACGAATGACAAAGTGAGCAATAAAACTCAACAAGTTTAATATACAATATCACCCACATCCATCAATAAAGGCACAAGTTTTGGCCAACTTTATCATCCAATGTACTATACCTGACAATAATCCTGAGGATGAATCCAATGACAAATAAAGCTAGTTGAAACTCTCAAGCCCGACTTGATATCGGTGTGGGTGTTACATATTGATGGAGCATCCAACACACAGGATAGTAGAGATGGTCTCATCCTCACCAATTTCGAAGGGATTGTAACTGAATATGCCCTTCGATTTAATTCCAAAGCTTCACATAACCAAGCCAAGTATGAAGCTCTCCTAGCCGGCTTGAAGATTATCAAAGAGCCTGACATCGATAACTTGAAGGTCTTCACCGACTCATAATTGATTATCGGATAAGTTAAAGGCAAATTTGAAGCTCGAGATCCCACCATGATAAAGTATCTTCAAAAAGTGAAAGATCTTATATCAACTTTAAAATCTTTTGAGATCTCTCACATCTCAAGAACAGAAAATGCTCGAGCCAATGTACTTTCTCAGTTTGTGACCACTTCATTCAACTTGCTGGGTCGGACATTCGTCGAATATCTTGAACAGTCGAGTATTGATAAAGATGAAGAAGTGCTACAATTCAATGATGAACCAAGCTGGATGGATCCGATCATCCCGTACTTGACTGATGAAACTTTACCAACAGACCCTTTAGAAGCCAAACGACTCAGATGGATGGCTTCGCAATATATTTTAATGAATGGCCAACTCTATAAAAGATCATTTTCTCTTCTCTTACTGAAGTGTTTAAGACCAGCAAATGCCGACTATGTACTCAGAGAAGTTTATGAAGAAATTTGTAAAAATTACTTAGGAGATAAATCTTTAGCTTATAAAGTCTTACGATAAGGATATTATTGGCCCACCATAAAGAAGATGCAGCAGAACTTGTCTGAAGATGTGAACCATGTCAGAAGTATGCAAATATACAGCATCAATCGATCAGTCAGCTGACATCAATTGTTGCACTATGACCCTTCGTACAATGAAGAATCGACATACTGTCTTTTTCCTCTAGCATCTGGTCAACGAAAATTCTTCATGGTCGTCATTGATTACTTCACTAAATGGGTGGAAGCTGGACCTCTGACACAGATCACTGAAAGTGAGATGGAAGACTTCATTCAAAAATTAATTATATGCAGATTCGATCTACTACACACCATCATCACTGACAATGATCGATAATTCAACAATCAAAATTTCAAAAAATCTATGCAAATTTACATTACGCACAAGCTCACATCAGTCGGCCATCCACAATCTAATGGTGAGATGGAGGTAACTAACTGAACAATCATGCATGGTCTCAAAACTAGGCTGAATGAAGCTAAAGGCCTTTAGGTGGAAAAACTGTATCCGATCCTATCGGCATATCGAACAACTCCTCATATATCAACGAGAGAATCACCATTCAATATGACCTATGGAACAGAAGCGATGATTCCATTTGAGATTGGATTACCATCAACAAGGATGGAACAATACAATGAGCAGAATAATTCAGAATATCAGAAAGCTGATCTAGACTTACTTCTGAAAGTCCGACAGCAAGCTCAAGTTTGGATGGCAGCATATCGATAAAGAGTCATCTGGTATTATAATGTAAAAGTTAAGCCGAAGATCTTTCATCTAGGAGATCTGGTCCTAAGAAAAGCTGAAGTCTCAAAACCTCAGGATCAGAAAAAATTATCTTCAAATTGGAAAAGACCCTACAGAATCATCAAAACACTTCGACCGGATGTATATCGGCTAGAAACTCTTGATGGAACAATTATACCTTGGATCTAGAATGTCAATAATTTGAAGATATATTATCAATAAAGTTCTTCATATATACAATATTCAAAATAAATATTAAATTTCAGAATCATGAAAGCTTCAGCCAACTACAAAATGACAATAGACTGATAAATGAATAGTCAATTCTTATCGACTGCATCTCGATTTTTCACTATAAAATTAATTTACCGACTATATTTTGATTTTCACTGTAAAATTAACTCTAGTCGAACAATTATCTATGCCGACTTAGTTTAACTAACAAATATTATACCAATTCGACCCTGATCGAATCAAAATACACCAATTTGACTACGGTCAGTCGAAGGATATTCGGCTTACCATCATTTATCAAATATCTAGATATACTGATTTGACTATGGTCAGTCGAAGGATATTCGGCTTATCACTGTCTATCCAAATACCTAAAAGATAAAGTATTTCTATCGATATTTGACTAACGAATAAATTCTATAATAGTTATTATCGAACTTTCAATTCGTCGATTGATATTCGGTTATCCGACTATGATTCTATGATATTGGAAGTACACAAAAAGAAGAACGAATTTATATTTAAAAAAAATTTTTCATTCATTGAAGAAAAATTATAAAAATTGGACCAAAGTCCGATTATAAAATTTAATTACAAAAGAAAGTGCAAATGCTACATCGATCACCGATCGTTTTCTTCATCTTTCTGCTCTGGTGCAGCTTCGGTGGTTGGAGCAGGTCATGGTGCAGTCGGTGCGTCATCTTTAGCTGGCGAGGTGCCCTCTTCAGTAGCTTCTTCTTCTAAAATATGAGGAACGATGCTGCTCAAGTCCAAGTTTGGATACAATTTACCGACCGTATCTCAGCCGTCCTCGTATTCGACACAGTAGGAAGCAAATCCATCTTCGAAAATTTCTTCTTGAATTCTTTGAATTCTTGTAGTTCTCGATGATCAGACTTAGGGCATCCCTCGCCGACTCAGCTTCAGCTCTTACGGAGGCTGACTCAGCATCGATCAGTGCCAGCCTTTCCAAGGTGGCCCAATGTCTTTCACGCTTCGCTTCCAACTCTTCAATACATCCATCCCTCTCTCTTCAGAGCCGATGGATGGAGTGCTTCTTACTCCTGATCCAAGATTCGAGAGATGTGATCTTTTGATGAGCTGACTCAACCTCGGCTCTGGAGGACTAAAGGTCGACCGTCATACAGAAGACTTCTTTCTGAAGCTTCTTCTTCCATTCAGTTGCCGTCTGAAGTTCTTTGACGACAGCATTCTTCTCAGCGGTGACAGTCGCCACCTTATCCATCCAAGATCAGCAAAGTAGACGATCTTCCGATACCCACTCTCTAAAGCGTGCATATCGTACGCCCACTGAAAATAGAAGATAAGTCAAATCAGATCAAAAAAAAGAGGAATGTCGGAAATTTACTCCAAATATTCTTGGATAGAAGGAAGAGAACATTTCGACCACCATCCGACTCTTACTGTTTCCTTATCTGTCGGGAGAAGGATAGCTTTGATGAGCCATCTGGCCAATGCTGGATTGGCTAAGGCCGACTCACCTTCAAAGATCCTGATGTCGAAAGCGTGGGAGGCCCACAAACGACCCATCACCGACTGAAGTTGTTGGTGCTTTCCCTCGATCTCCAGTCGGCGGTTGCACGCTTGAGACCATCGAAAATCGGTACTTGATTGCGCCCGAGACCGTTCTGCTGGAGGAACAGCCGGCACAGCCGCAGACCATTGAGGTTCGACCGTGATCAATCTGGCTTGAACCCCCACTAATGGAGCTGTCGATGGTTCAGCCGCAGCTCCTTCATCTCTCACCGTCCCAGCTTCTGCAGACGCTGCCTCAGTCAGAAGAAGCATTGTCGGGGCTGACAATGCTAAGACCAGCTCGAAAACTGTCTCCGATGGAATGTCGGATTCCCTTATCGATACCGATGGAGTTGTGACCTGACTCTTCTTCGACGGTCGGGAAGGTCCGGCTTCAGCTGCTGCCTTCTTCTTGACAGCATGTGTGCAGATGTCAACGGCTGACACTCGTGCCCTTATCTGCATCGTTGCAATCCAAATAAAAGATCAATACAAAGTTCAGAAACAAACAAAAGAAAAAGCGAAATGACCAACTATGTTATACCTAAAGAAGTTATCGAACTAAGTCCGGCATCATAGAGAGCTTATTCGGTCATCAGCTCTCGCTGCGATGGAACTTCTATATCCTTTAATCAGAAGAAGTCTTCTCGATCAGTAGACTTCATCAGACTATTCTCCTTGGGGCCAGTTCTTGGATCGCCCAACATGAAGAAAAGCCCCAAGGAGCAGAAGAAGAAACAAAGAAAATTAATTTTTCATCCGTGAGTAGATGATGGAAGATCGAAAATTAAAAAAAAAGTCTTTCCTCAGGTTGAAAACCACCAATCCTTGGCCTTAGGGTGAGGACATAGAACAAAAAAGTCTGAAACAAAGAGGACGAGGATCAATCGGAATAAGCTGACACAACAAAGCAAAACTAATGATCAACCGGATGGAGTTCGGAGCCAGCTGAGCAAGACAACGACCATAATAATCAAGAAGATTTCGGATGAACTCCAGAATCAGAAATTGAAGACCGGCCCGAAGGTCCTCGACATAAAATGCAACTTGGTCCGGAGGAGGAGAGTTCACTGACCATCCGCACCTAGAGTAAAAGCTGATACTACTCTGAAATACGATATTGTTCTTGGAGCCATTCAATATTAAGCCCGGATAAGGAAGAAGCTTTCATTTTTGGATCCGAGGGGATTCATCGGTCGGATTCTCCGACCGACTACCCCGAGAAGATGAAGCCTTCTTATTTGTCATTAAAAATGGAGAACTAAAGAAGAAAAAGGAAACCCTAGAAGAAGAAAATCCTAAAAGAGGAAAGGAGAACTCGACCTGGAGCCAAACGTGACGTGAGGAATAGGACAACCCGGAAAGCTCCTAGTACTGGGGCAGCAGAACCTTCTGTAGCAGAGAGGCGACAAATGCAAAAGTAAAGCCTAGATGAAAGCGACTTTATATATATATGACCCCTCAATGGTCCGGATGAAATTAGTTAAATCGAGATCTCTTCAGATGTCGACACGTAGCGATATCGGGACCGATCATTGATCGGACGGTTCGACGTACCTACTCTCAAATCATGCCACCTCACCATTATCCGTATGAACAGCTCAGAGCCAATAATATTTGGACACGTGGTCAAGATCTAATCAACTCGTCCGAATTTTCTCGATGCTGAATTATCTTCTCAAAACGACAGCCCAATGATAATCTCACAGTTATCGAAACAACAAAATAGCTGAGGATCTCTTGTATTTCAAAAATCATTAATACCAGTAGCCGAATCGGAGCTCGAAGCAACACGTGACGTGACAACTTTCTTCGTCCAATGTGACAGACTACGTGACAATATGCATGTCAGGCCACCTTGGACTTGCAAGTGGAGGGCAACTGTTGGGATAATTCAACCGACCCTCCGATTTCGACTCTAAATCGGCTTCATAAATATAGCATGCTGATTGATAATCAACTAACCAACCTATGGTTGGCTATTTTCAACCATCAACAGACAACCACGATAACTCAGTTAATATCCGATCGATAACCATCGGCATATCAGAGTTACCGACTGATGTTCATTCGGATCTTTACAACTATCGACATATAGCCGGTTCATCTTTCCACAATCACATGATGCCAGAATGTGCAGAACTTACATATTTAACCGCTATAAACGGTTATCAACTACATATCATGATCATTAGTGGCATAAATAGCCTATTAACTCCATGATTATCATCCGATAATTTAGTGTCATAAAAAGCGGGACCATGTGCTCGACGGTTACATCTGAATCATCTATAAGAGGGAGGTAAACGAATAGCATTGGTAAGATATTTCTGGGCTGAGACTCTGCTATTTAAAATTCTTATCTGCTGTTCACCACTTTCCCGCATACTTAAGCATCGGAGGATTTTTGTCGGATACAACTCTGATCAGTGATGATTTTTTTTGCAGATGTTTTTCTCCGACGACGGACGCAACAGAAAATTGACCGCAACAATTAAGAAAGGGAGCTCATACTTTTTTCAGCCTTTAAAGTGGGCGTTATCATCGTTGCACTCAGGTGGAAGGAGAGATAGGCCATCGGCTGCGCCATTCACAGGGTCTACAGCTGGCATGATAGCTGCAGCTAAGCATTTCTCCGGTGCTCGCAAAGTGCACCTGGGTTAGAGTGTATTTGTGCTGTTGGTTCCTTTGTAGTTGTATATAATCCATAGTTGGTAAATATTTGAAGTATATCATACATCATCAGAATAATTGATTATGTAATCAATAGAAGGCACAGTATAAAGCTCAGCTTGGAATTTAGTCAGTCATTTGAAAACTTCATGTTGCCAAGGTTTTTTCCTAACTTCGGCTAGCAAGTCAGCCACTCGATCGATGATGAGAGAAAGATCTTTTCTAAGAGAGATTGGTTATTCCACTTGATGAAGATATCTTGAATTAGATCAATCCCGGTAAAAAATGACTTGAAGGCCTAAAAGCTTTCATGCAGAATTAAATTTGGAAGCAACTTAATTATGTTGCTGATTAAACAGTTTTCAGAATCAGCTGAAACATTTTATATTATACAGCTTGGAGAGGATTTGGCTGCCATCTTTCTTGAGGATGATCTTAGCCGCTTGTCTTTGAATGTTTGCTGTTTTCGATTTTTTCCGCCACTCCATCTTCGCAAAGCTCTGCTCCAAATTGTGCTGCTTATCATGTCTCTATATTCATAAGATAACATTTTGGCTAATGTCCATAGTATGCCTTAAAACACATAACTTTGAGGAGGAGGAGGGGAACATGGTTTGTATTCCTCACATATATTTGTAACTTTTGTTATATCAAACTTTAATAAATATATGAATATATCCTAGTAGACCTCGTTCTCATGGGAAGCTTCCATAGTCATCTCCATGGTTGAGCAGGCCTGGGATATAATGACTCTTGCTTGGTCGTGTTTGGACTCAGAAAAGCAAGAATCTTCAGAGAATCAAAAGCAAAGGTGTTGTCATTCCAGGTATTTGTCAATCAGATGCCATCACCACTTATTCTGCAGATACGCTAAAATCATTCAATATAAATAATGTTCAACCAGCATTTAGCAGATATATGTATTTAAAATATGTAAATTTGTACAAAGAATATATATAATATGTTCATTCAACCTCGCTTAGACATGCAGCTCCAAAATATCCACTAAGATTAGGGGCAAAAGCATCTGATAATCTTAAAAATAAGTTATTATTCATATTTAAAAAAATAGAAAAGGAAAGATAAATTGGGCTATTTTTGTAAAATCCTGAGATATTTTTGAAAACATAGCATCAACTAAGCCCATACGATATGATTTTATATATTCTTGAAGTGCATAGATTTTAATTTGTTCATGTTCAGATTAGAAGTTTGAGATCAGCAAAGCATCAGTTATTTCATTCGCCACATAATTTCCCCCCTCAGTATGCATTACGGTAACTCGCGGTACACCAACCGAGGTGGCCCCTTGACCAGTATTTTCCCCTGGTCTTATATCTTTTAGTTTTCTATGTTTCTTGAAGAAGTCAAGTCCCCTCTGTTAGCTGGGGCTGTTTCCAAGGAAGAGCAGGAGCAGAACCGCGTTAAATGGGACCAAATGCCGTCATGCTCTAATAAACAGTCAAAACTAGACCAAGAAAGAGTTGATGTTTTGAAGTTTCCAGTTCTTTAGTGCCCATCTTTTTTCTTTAACGTGATCATCATGGAAGGTCGCTCTCATGTTTATTTATTTATTTGTGCTGATTGAAAGGAGGTTGTAGACCACCTATCTTTAAAGCCAAAATGGCAGAACACGGAAAGGAGTACAAGTGGTAATGGCTATCAAGAAGAAGACAGCCTTTCAAGAAAAAAATAGGGATTCGTTGATTCGTAAAAAATATATATATTTT
>KE504745.1:325215-351513 GCA_000441515.1 Elaeis oleifera
ATTATGTTAATATAAATATTATATTAATATTAATTAAAATATTATATTAATATAATAAAAATAATATTAAAATATAATAAATATTAATATTATATTGATATAAATATTAAGATAATATTAATATAATATTATATTATTATTTAGTATTTCATTCTAACTATTCATTAATATTTACTAAATTTTAACTATGGATCTTAAAAGATATTTTAGGAAGAAAAAGTGCCACCACTTTCCATATCACGGGAAGTACCAAAATCCACTTTCCCATGAGTTTCTACTTCTCATGAAATGTGGAAAGCGACTTCCCATGAAAAGTACTTTTTTCACTTTCTTTCTCCTCTTAAAACTCCAATCACTCTTTGTCCTCTTAAAACTTCAATCAAACAAGAGGCTTTTTCTCTACTTCTTAGAAAGTATCTCTTCTCCTCTTCACTTTTCGTCAACCAAACGAGTCCTAAAAGAATTAGGATGGAGTGTAAGAATTCAGAGGGCTGAGATAACAACACACCGATTGGCCCAACAAATATTAGCAATTAAAACAAATTTCAACAAGTAACGCTGGCCCTTCTCACTAAACACTCCATGCTCAAGTAATGTCTTTAGCCTAAAAATCATCCTAGCAGAAGCTCAAACACAACTTGATTTAAGTCCTTTTTTGTTTTTTTGGTGAGTAGTAGGAGGTTCCTACTAGTCTCCAATTCATCCTCAAAAAAACAAATATCTTTTTTTTCAGCTGTACACAACTTGATTTAAGTTGATCGACAAAATTAATTTAGACAAATGTCTGTGCTGATCAAATCAAATAGTAGGGGAAAAAGATTGAAGCCGAGGTGGTGTTTTGCTGGTTGCGGCGTCCTGATTTCCCGGCTTCCATTTTGATTGCTGAAACCTTCGGAGAAGATGATGTTCTGCTTCACCGCCTAAGCATTTCTCCAATGCACATAATATTGTTGCGGCCAACTTTCCATCGCCTATCATCAAAAATGAACACCTGCAAAACAGCATCCACACGGACTGAATTGGTGTCCGACGGAGACCCTCCGATGCCTAAGTCAGAGAAGAAAGTTGGCGAATAGTATTTTGAATATTTAGAATAGCAGAGCTCTGACCAGAAGTGACTTACCGATGCTGTTCACTTACCTCTTTTTCATAGATGAGGTTCTTGTAACCATCGGACGTGGTTCCGTATTTTATGGCGCTAAATTATCTGGCCATATCACGTAGTGAGTCATTAATTTTCACTAATTGCGCCGTGATATGCGGCGGATAATCATTCGTGACGGTTATAGCATGCTGAGCAGATCAACCGACCATACGTCGGTAGTAGGCATGGCCGTCAGTTGATAATTCTATCATACCGTCAGCTCAAGTCGTCCGCTATTTACCAATAGTGGCCGAACACTAATCGGTCACCGGCTATAAGTCGGCAAAGTTCATTCAATCGATTGATGAAGAGTCGAAATTGTCAACTTGGCTGATGATCAGTCGGAGTCGCATGTTCGGTCGGTCGGCTATTGTCGAGTTGGAGTTGGGAGTCGGTTGGCCTGAGTCGGGGTCGGTTGGTTTATCCCAATAGTTGCCACCCACTCCCAAGTTCAATGGTGGTTGGTATGTATGTTGCCATGTGGTTAATCACATTGGACGATGGGAGTTATTGCCCGTCATGTCGAACCTTGATTTTGCAGCCTCCTTCCTCGGGATACAGACGATTGGCTACTTTGTCATTTTTAAACCGCCACATTGACAGAATGATTTGGTTTCAGTTGTCGGTGTCAGACATCATTTCGGGAAGGCAAACTGGCATCGGACGATTTGCTTCTGACAAGTAGATCTTTGCCATGTGTCTGCATGTTATTGGGTTGAAGCTATTCATGCAGATGAAGGTAACATGGCTTGATCTGAGAATAAGTGCGTTGAACCGTCCGACCGATGGTTGGTTCAGATGTTGCCACATGTCGTCATCTGGTGAGTCCTCGATTTGATCGCTTTCATCTCATCCATTGAGGGATCCTATATATAAAAGGTCACCTTCAACCAAATTTTTACTTTCCATTTTGTCTTTTTGGTGTGGAAACTCTGCCGAACGGTCGCCCCAGCGTTCCCATCCTTTTCAGGTTCAGTTGTCTGTTCTTGAGTTCTCCTCCCTTTTTGAGTTTCTCTAGGGTTTTCTTCTTGTGGCTAGGATTTTTTCTTCCGAGATGGTCAGTCAGAGAATCCGACTGACGAATCCCAATTGGGTCTGGAAGTGGAGGCTTCTTCACTTTCAAAATTGAATGTTGAGCAGCTCCGGGAGCAGTATCGCATCTTGGAGTAGTATCAGCTTTTCGTCCCTGGAACCGATGGTCGGGTGAATAGCCGTCCTTCGGACCAGGTGGCCTTCTACGTTGAAGATCTTCGGACAGGTCTTCGATTTTCAATTTCGAAGTTCGTCTGAAATATTTTAGATTATTACAGTCTCTGTTCGGCTCAGCTGGCACCGAACTTGGTCCGGCTGATTTTTAGCTTTGCCTTGTTGTGTAGGACGCTACCGACCAAACCTCATCCTTCTCTTTTTTGGATTTCTTCGTACTCCGTTCTCATCCTAAGGCCCGAGGGTGATGATTTTTCAACTCCGAAAAGGCCTTTCCTTCATTATCGATCTTCCATCGTCCATTCATGGATGGAAGAACCAGTTCTTCTTTGCCTCTTCCACTCTTTCTTGGGGTTTCCTTCCCATGGGGTGATCCACGAACCAATCCCAACGACAATAGCTGAGTAGAGGTCGGTGATCAGAAAAACTTCCACAAGCTGAAGGACATGGCGGTCCTGGTGCAGAAGGAGCTTGTGACCGAACAGGCCCTTTATGACATCGGTCTTAGTTCGGCCGTCTATTTAGGTATAGTATAGTCGGTTATTTTTGACTTCACATCTTTTGAATTGTACTAACTCTTATCGTCATTGCAGCCATGCAGTCGAGGGTGTGACTGTCTAGCACCGACATTCATCAACACACGGCTAGGAAGAGAGTAGCATCTGAGGCTGGATCTTCGTGACCGTCGAAGAGGCATCAGGCTTCGGTGCAAGCTCGGGTGGCAACTCCGACTCTAGCTCTAGTTGCTGCTTCGACGCCGACTGAGGGGCCCGATGCTCCGACTGCATCGGCTCTTGTGCCGGTTCTGGTGCTGTCAACTCCGACAGCATTCCCTACCATGCCATCCAAAGATAGGGTGGCTAGAGAAACTATCGAAGTACCATCGGTAGTCCCTCTACTGAAGAGGTTCGGGTCGAGGCAAGAGAATCCGAATAATCTACTGCTGTGCTAGTTGCTCCTTCGGTCGGGGCGCAGTCGAGCTCAAGCTTCCCCTTGCTTTCAAATATGGGGCTGCTGACAGGAGACTGGAGAAAGGCCCCGATGACTTCGGCGGAAGATGCGGTGTCAGAGGGCCGCACAATTCACTTCAACTTTCAAGTGCCAGGTGATGAATCGGCCCTAGCCAATTCGACGTTGGCTAGGCGACTGTGCCGAGTCACCCTTCTTCCGACTAATCGGGAGTATCGGAAGAAGCGGTCGGTACCCATGACCACAATATTGGCGCCGTCTGTGGGAATGCCTCCTATCCACACATTCTTCCTCTTGACTTGGGGCTGTGTTGTAGTATAGAGAGTGCTTCTTTAGTCTCATATTGGTTATGAGTCAAGAGAGAATATGGTTTATATAGATTGGAACCTTTTCTCCCAATGTGAGGCATCTTTTAAAGGACAAAACCGTAAGGCTCTAAATGATTAAGGCCCATTAAAGCCTAAAGGCCCATTGAAGCCTAAAGGTCCACTGAAGCCTAAAGATGGTCATGAGTCAAAACGGACAATACCTCACGTATGCGGAGGTGAAAGCATAAAGCCAACCATCTGAGCCATTCGACCCTTTGACCCATGACCACAACAATACTCATTTAGGCTAATTCTTTTGAATCATCCGTGTCTTTATTAATTCTTCTTTGGCTGTCTTAAACATATTATTCCATGATTACTAAAAGATTTTTCCCAATTAGTATAGTAAAATTGCAAATAATTGGCAAATTGGACATAGCTTCGTCGTTGTGCAAGTTCTGTTCAGATCTTGATCACAAGTAGTCGGGATAAATAATTTTCATACTAGTGCTTTCTGTTGAAATTTAACACCTCAAGATTCAGACCACATGGAGCCCATAGCGAGGTCCGCAACAACAAATAGAGTCTAACGAGTCTAAGATCAGCCCAAACAGAGTTCAGAAGAAGAAGATACGCTCGAAAGAAATTCGGAGCAGATGGCACAGCCCATGAGGTGGCGGAGGCCGGCGGCAGCGCAGCCAGGCCCGGCAGCATAGTCCAGCACACCAATGCATGGGTGCGGCCCGGGCCTAGGAGGGCGCACATGCAAGGCGCGGCCCGCAGCTCTTCACACAGTCCATCGTGGACCGTCGGTCCATGCGAGGAGGCATGGACCACTATCTAGTTTCCCCACACATTTCGCACGGTCTATCGTGGATCGGGGCCATTTCTAGGCCCATTTCTCATGATCTACCTCGGTCCACACCCTGTTTTGCTGTGATTTCGTGCAGGTGTGCGATCCAGTAGCTGTGGGAGTTTGCAGTAGTGATCAAATGGCTCAGAAGGTCTGGAGTTTTGATAAGAGATGGAATTCATGTTGGACTCGTTTTGGAACTCCCATGTATAGTCTAAGACGATCTGAGGTCTTTAAGAAGAGCTGTAACGTGGTAGATGATTGGTAGAGACCTGAGCGTAGCCGAGAGAGCAAGTTCGACAGTAGCAGCAGCGAATCGAGAGGCACCGACAGAGAGCAAAAGTAGGAGTGCTTCAAGCAGACTGTCAGACAGCAGACAGCGGTCGCTTCGAAGATTCAGAGGGGTCTCTTAGAGAGAAAGCTTTTGTGAGAGAGAGCTTCTTGTGAGAGAGAGATTGTGTGTATGAGGGTTGAGGGTGTGATCTCCTCTTATAATTTTTTCTTTCTCATAGTGAAGCTTGCATGTTTCATGGAGGCGAGCCTTTTGGCTAATCCACGTATTTGATTATGTTTCTATTTTATTTCTTATTTTTTCCTACTGCGATGCAAGTATCAAAAAGGTCCTATGGAGGTGGTGTCCTAGTCAGACATCCCAACAAGTGATATCAGAATGAGGCGATATCAGGACGTAGATTGCGACGGTGGTGAGCAAAATTGAAGATAGAGAAAATAGGCTCAATCAAGATAGAGATCAACGGGTCCGATGGAAAGAGCAATTTCTCTTTATGACAGACAAAAGTGAAGGATGTGCATATCCAGCAAGGGTTGATCAATGCTCTCTTATACAAGAAAAAATCGACTACCATAGCGGTGCAGGATTGGAGGTGGCTCCAAATGCAGATAGTGAGTATGATCCGTTTGTACCTAACGGATGAGGTGGTGATCCATGTACTTGGCAAGACTCCCTGACGATACTGTAGTCGAAGCTCGAGGAGTTGTACATGATGAGGTCTCTCACCAATATTCTCTTTCTTTGGAGGCAGTTTTATCAGTTACAGATGATTGAGAGACAGAACGTGCAGGAGCATCTCAGTTACTTTCAGAAGATCTTCATTAACCTCCTCAGCATTGACGAAAAAGTTGAGGAGAAGATCAGGATACTGATCTTGCTAGCATCGCTTCCCCCTTCGTATAAGTCTTTGGTAACTACTCTTCTAGTGGAAAAGAGCACCACCAAAATAGACAAGGTCACCATGGTGATTCTCCAAAATGAGGTTTTCAAGTGAAAGAACCCAGCTTCGAGCTCAGATGGCAGCTCAGTTTTGACAGTTTCTAAAGGAGTAGGAGATGGCAGACAAAGCGACAGGAGATCACGATGAGGACGGTCCAAGTCCAAGATGAGAGACTTGAGCAAGATTAGATGTTATTGGTGTGATGAGTTAGGGCATCTAGCCAGAGATTGCCCTCAACTCAGAGATCGGACGAAGGCTATTGCAGTAACAGCCAGTAGCGAGTCAGAGGATGATGTCCTGAAGATATCTAATAAGGTATCTATTTCTTTCCAGTAATGAATTTTAGATTCTGCATGCATCTATCATATATATTGTAGAGAGAAGCAGTTTGACTTTTTAGAGAACAGTAAGGGTACTATTTATCTGTCGGATGGATCGAGTTATGCGATCAGAGGCATCAGGATAGTTAGCTGGAGGATACATGATGGTATAATGAGAAGATTGGAGGAGGTCTGATATATATCCGATTTCAGACAGAATCTTATTTCACTAAGCAGATTGGATTCGAGAAAATATAGGACGATAGCTGGTGGATGAATCCTGAAGATGTTGCGCAATGATAGGGTTATTCTGGAGGAGAAGAAGAGGATGAGAGAATATTACTACCTGATGGGGAGCCCAATATGAGGTTAAGTTTCAGGAGCTAAGATGAGCTCGGAGCGAGGTGGAGCTCTAGATGGAGGTGGATCGGATATGAGACTTGGGAGGATAAAAGACGATATTACAGGGTGAGATTTCTATTGCCATAGGAGGATACCCTGAGCATGTCTTAGGTCAAAAGAACCACAGCATACGATAAGATGGGATCGAATGGTCTAGCTCGATTTTCATGTTGTCCATCCATGATCAGCAGACGATTACCTCAGAGCATGAGGATGAGGAAATCCAGAATCTCTTAGAGTTAGGAGGAGGCCAAATATCGAATTGAAATGGAGATTGTTGAGATTTGATGCCTCGAAGTTTGGCCCATATGAAGCCCATAGTAAGATCCACGACAACGAATGAAGTCCAACGAGCCCAATATCAGTCCAAACAGAGTCCAGATGGAGAAGATACGCTCGAGAAAAGTCCGAAGCAGGTGGCACGATCTATGAGACAATGGAGGCCAGCGGTGGTGCAGCCAAGCCCAGCACATGGCCCAGTGCGTGGATGCTTGGGCGCGCATGCGAGGCATGGCTCGTAGCTCTTCATGCGATCCATCGTGGACCGCTACTTGGTTTTCCCGTGCGTTTCACACAGTCTACCATGGACTGGAGCCGTTTCCAGGCCCGTTTCTCATGGTCTACCATGGTCCATGCCCTGTTTTGCTCTGATTTTCATGCGGATGCACGATCCAATGGCTGTAGAAGTTTGCGGTAGTGATTAGATGGCTCAAAGGGTACTAGAGTTCTGATAGGAGATAGAATTCATGTTGGACTCATTTTGAAACTCTTGTGTAATAGTTTGAGATGATCTGAGGTTTTAAAAAGAGCTGTGGCATGATAAGTGATTGGTATAGACCTAACACAATCGAGAGAGCGAGTTCGGTAGCAGCAGCAGCAGACCAAGGGCATCGATAGAGAGTAGAAGTAGGGGTGCTTCAGATAGACTGTCAAGCAACGGATAGCAGTCACTTCAGGAGCTCAAGGGGTCTCCTAGAGAGTTTTTGTGAGGGAGAGCTTCTTATGAGAGAGAGAGATTGGGTGTACGAGGGTTGAAACTGTGATCTCCTCTTGTAATTTTTTTTTCTCATAGTGAAGTTTGCATACTCCGTGGAGGCGAGCTTTTGGCTGATCTACGTATTTGATTGTATTTCTATTTTATTTCTTCTTTCTTCTTACTGCAATGCGTGGTATCGAAAAGATCCTGTGGAGATGGTGTTTTGACTAGACATCCACAATACTTTCACATTAGGCATGTCATATATATGTACGCATGTGCATGCAGGCATAGCAGACATTTGAAAAGCTTGCCGGCTTTACCATACAAAAATGGATTATGTCAGGAGCAGAATTTTCAACAAACTCTGATTGAGAACTGATACCCTACATTGTACTCACGAGCCATGCATGCAGTTAATCATAGTCGCTCATTCTTATAACCTTTATTCATCAAAAGCACATCTCAATGCACTGGTATAGGTTGAGTGGCTGTGATTGATGGTGTGCAAGTGGATACAGCGTGGGGTATAATTTCTGTAAATCTCTATTCATTTCTTATAGCTGCAGCTAACAGTGTCATATGAAATGGAATCAACCATCGAAAGTTTCTTCTAAGCTGCAAAGTTGAAAGCACAACTGCACAAATGGCTTACATTAATGTGATTTTTTTTTTGATATAAAGGGAGGAAACAAATCCACCAAATTTATTAATAAAAGAAAAGTACAAAAGAGGGTGGTGTGAAAAGAGAAAAGAAGAGTCCCCAACATCCCAACAACATTTAAATTTCAAATTCAAATTTCTCCCAACATAAATTTGAAATTCAATTCTCCCCAAATTTCTATCAATTGTCATTTAAAATTTGAATTTTGAAACTGAGAAGCTTCCATCTTGCCGCCGAAAAAGAGTATAGGTGGAGAAAAAAGCAACTGGTCAGACCATATGCCTAGACTCCGTCGAGAGGAAGGGAGAGAGAAAAGATGCCTGTCGACCATCCACCATCGTGAAAGGAAAGAGAGAGGGAGAAGCCACATATCTATCTCGATGGCCAAGAAAGAAGAGGGAAACATTCCATCTTGCCGCCGAAGAGGAAGAAGTAACCAGTCGAACCGCATGCCTAGATGCCATCGAGAGAAAGAGAAGATGCCCGTCGACCGTCCAACATCGGGAAAGAAAAAGAGAAGAGGAAGAAAATGCTAATTATGACACCAACAAAATCGGAGAAAAAGGGAGGAGAGAAGATCCCAATCTAGTGCGAGGAGAGAATAGAAGTAGGGATGGCCCTGCACTATCTAGGGGGAGAGAGAAGGGGTGGGAAGATCTCTTTTGGAAAGAAGACAGAGATCTCCTTGGCCGGTGGGGAGAGGAATGGCTGGTGGGAAGCTCGACCCCAAGGATGGGGGGTGGTGACTCAGCCGGCCAATCAGGTCGGCCGTCGGAGGAGAAGATCGGCCAGCCAACATTGGGAAAAGATGGATAAAGAGGAGGAAGGTGCTAGCAAACGACTCTAATAATGCTGGAAAGAAGGGGGGGGGGGGGAGAGAAGATCCGCCCTTTGTCACATTTTTTGAGAAAATATTTTTGAGCAAAATCTTCTGAGATAATATGACTAAGATAAATATCATGTTTTGTACTTTCATGAGATTAGATCATTATAGGCATGGAAGTCTCAAGCAAAAACTACTCAGCCAATGTATAGCTCTCTTATTGCTCCTTATCAAGCTGAAACCACAAAGAATGCCACATTCAGGAGCAATAAGTAGGTTACATGCCAGCTTGGTATCTGTCTTTATTATTATTACTATTATTTTTTCTTTGTAAGGTTCTGTTTGTAAAGGAAAAATAGAAGGTAAAGAAACGCATGTGGCTTGAAGCTAGAAAATCAAATTATGATGGCAATCTTAATGGTTTTAAAGATATAAAAAAATCATGGCATATAATTATAGAATGTAACACTCTAATAAACTTGGCAGTTACAATATACAACTTAATATTTCACATATAGCAATGGTAGCAGAATGCAAATTTCTTGCACGAAATGTCTGTTACACAGCTGAATTATAGAAGCACGAGGCAAGTTGTAGATTAGATGTTCAACACTTTTGTGGGGGGTGACTGCGTTCCTTAAGCATTTCTCTTTTGCATATTCTTTTCTTTTTCAGTTTGCTTCTGAGTTGGGGAAGGCCTCAGGCTATAAATGGTAGATATATACATCCATATCTTATATATTCTCATAATAGAAGCAAATTGCATCTACCAATATATGACCAACGTAGATGAAACAAGTATTAACAATAAGGAAAAGTACAAAATTAACCCCAAATATAAATTAAATTATGAAATTGAAAATATAACTTTTTGGTGCTTCATCTGGGAAAATTAAACATTTATGTATACTGACACATCATAATAGATAGCAATGTGCACATGCGGCATTGTTCATGACAATATCATGAAGCTCCAATCTCCAGAGAAAAAAAGAGTAAGGATCTGTTTGGGAAATCTAGCTGACCATGGATTACACAGTCTATTTAAATAAGCTCATATCAATCCGATCCCTCTGCAGCCCAAATCCTATGAGAGCAAAATAAAGATCTCCACAAATCTGCTTTTTTTTTTTTAAATCCTGCAATCTTACAGGCCCAAATATGAGATTTAGGACTATAGTAGAATGGGTCTGCGGAAGAAATGGACTAAACAGGCTAATAGATCCGATTCTGTTAGAAAATCAAGCCCAATCCTATTGGATGTACCAAACAGAGCCCAAAAAAGTGTTCCAACTTCCTATGGGATAGACTTAAACTTGATCTATGCATGGGACGTATATTTTTCCCTTTCAAAAGACCATACAACGTATTAGATCAATAAACTATAGGCAAGTCATGCATGATGACTAAATCCACCGGCATATATAAGTAAGCACCTTTCGGGAGTACTTGATTGGAGGAAGTGGGGGTCCAGAATCGAAATGAGAATGGATGACTCTCATTCTAACCATTTGATTAGGAGGAATTTCATGCCAATTCTAATTCTGGGATGGAATGAAAATGGCTCAATTTATCTAAAACTCAATCATTACTCTCCCCTACGGATTCAAATTTTCATTCTGATTTCGTTTCCAGTCATGAACCAAATGCTTCGAAAGATTTGATTATTCCGATTTTGATTCTAATATATTCCGATTCCGATTCTGATTTCGATTCTGATTCCGATCGTGCACCAAGCACCTCCTTATATTCTTATTATTAGGGTTAGAGCTGGATGAAGCTGAGACTCAAGTTTGCCATTCCTAAGTCTAACATACTAAGATGAATTACTCATTTCCTAATTATGTCACCCATCCTAGGACTACTAACAATCCTAATATTCCCGTATTAATAATTCTACAACACAACCGATAGTACTTAGTACCCACAATAATTTCCAAATTGTTCAACAATTTTTACAATGTCTAATACAATGTAAATTACCTTTTAAATTCTGCAATTATTCTTGCATTATATATTCATTCACCAGCTATTAACTTATGACTTTGACAAATTATCCACGACTTAGTTAGAGACATTTGCAGCTTTCGATGATTATGAAGGCACATTTGCATCCACTTGCATATTAACACATCAATCTTATTACACCAATTTCTCTTACACTAAATCTACAGTAACTACTCCCAAAATGTTTCTAAAATTTTGACAAATTCAAATTTTATTTCACTCCCATATTTCACTATTTTTCACTACCTCTGAGTGGTTGAATTCAGTGAATTCAGGAACCTCTCCAACCATCCAATCATCATCCGACAAACAAACCTTTGTAACCAATCTCCCTAAAGACATGATTGGAATCCGGCTGATGGCTGCCGACAAAAGAAGATCGAAGAAAGGATGCATACACTGGGCAAGAAGAGAAAGAAGGCAAAGAAAGTGAAGAATATAAGAGAAAAGATGAGTGGTGAAAGGAAGAATAGACAAAAGAAGAGGGTGGCACAGAGTTTACAAGCCTGCAAGGAATTCTTACTTCGTTATGGAGGCACGAGAGCTTAAAAGAACGGGAGTGAAATGAATGCTATCAGACTTTGAGAGAGAAGAGAAGGCGAGGGAAATAAAGATGGATCAAATGCAGGAGAATTGCTGCCTTAGTTTCCTTCACTGTTAAGGGTTTGGATCTGTGGAGTACTGAGGGGAGAAGCAGACATAAATCTGGCTAGTTTCATTTACTCGTGGAGCCAGTGGAAGGGGCCGGGGGCATGCATGAATTTTATTTCCATCAAGGTATGATTAGGACTAAAATCGGATCGGATAAATAAAATTATTTTATCATATTCATATTTATATTTATTTTATCTGATAAATAAAATTATGGATATAAATATTATTCGAATATAAAAATTTATATCTATATTTATTTTAAATGAATTCGGATAAAATTCGGATATTAGAAGTACGGATATAATTACAGATTTAACTTAGATAATTAAACTTTATAACTATAAAATCAAAAATATTATTAAATAGATGATAAATCAAATTTATAATATATTTATTTGATTACATATTTTTTAAAAAATAATAATTATTATATAAATTATATAGAGTTATATGTAGATTCGGATATTCGGATAAAGATTAGATAGTTGTCTATCCATATTCATATCTATTTCTCTTTGATGAATATAGATACGGATACGTATATTAGTCGAATCCTCAAATTTCTATCCATATCCGAATTGATTTAAATACAAAACAGATCCGGATGGATAATATCCATGCCACCCTTAGGTGTAATCTAATATTTCTATAATTAGCCATGCATACTATTTTAGATTCTAGAGTTTATTTAAATAAAAACTTTTTCTATAATTTGCTTCAAGAGTGATTTTTTTTTTTTGAATCAATATAATTGCGATGTCATGGGCATGTAAACAATTTGGTTGAATATTTATATGGGTTTTTTATATATATACCCTTCTAAATATTTAAATTTATATAAATATTCTTTCAAAATTGATATCTACATGTATATCCTCATAAAATATCATTTTTTATATATATACTTATATCATCTAATACCGTTAAAAACTAACAGTTTAAAAGTAAAATAACTAAAATATCCTTATAGATAGATGTATAAAAAAAAAATTTAAAAGGATATATATATATGCAAATAACAATTTTATGAGGATATTTCATATAAATTTGAATATTTGAAAGGATATACATGTAAAAAATTCTATTTATATTTACAGTATTTTTTTTCAGAAAATTAAATAGATTCTTTCGGCTCTTAATTAAAATGCATTCACGAGATTACCGCCTCAATTTTATGAAAGTATCAGATGGTTGGGCATGAACTTTCTTGATTATTTTTTCATATAATTGCCATAATCTTCAATTATTGAAATATGGAAGAAAATTCTTTGTGCATCAAGGGCAATGTAGAAAATCCAATGTGGAGTACACCATCTTATTCGGTGGGTCCGCATCGTCATCATTTTCCAACGTATATTTAATGCTTGCAGATTATTTTTTCATTTAAAATTTTTATAACGAAATATTCCTATTCTTTGATTATGACACTCTTTCACAAAAATTATAACATTTCTTCAAAAAATTATGACATTCCTTCTTTCTGGAAAAATTATGACACTCCTTCTTAAAATTAAAATTATGACATCCCTTCACTAAATTATAACACCTGCTTTTGTATTTTTTTTTTTGTATCAGGATGTCATAATTTTGTGAAGGAATATCATAATTTTAAAAGAATACCATAATTTTTTCAAAAGATAGAGATATCATATTTTTTATGAAGGGTGTCATAATTTTTGTGAAAGGATGTCATAACTAAAATTTAGAAGTATTTTTTATAAAATTTTTAAATCAAAAAATAATTTATAGATATTAAATATATATTGAAAAATGGTAACTATATGATGTACTTCATATCAAATTTTCTACGCCATCCGTGGTGCACAAAGAATTTCTAAAATACGAAACATTCGTGTTCCAAATTATAACAAGATGTTTTAGGCTAGATGACCCAGTTTTGGTCACTGTTGCCCATGGGCTTCAATACAGTGTAGAACAGCCCATACAGACGTGAAAACCATGTACCGACAAAACAGCATCAAAATATAGTACAGTATTCTCTCTCTCTCTCCCCAAAAAAAAAAAAAAAAAGGGAAGCCTATGATCAAAAAATGTACCTTTGGATGGAGCATCAACTAATTTATAGATTCCGTCCCACCATCCAAATGTACTTCGCAAAGCATGGTGGCGCAGGGGAACATAACAGATAACCTTGCAACCGAAAGATGACATTGTTGGCTCTGATACACTATTCATGCCATTAAGCAAAGAAAAGAGGAAACAGTCACTGTACAAAGGAGACGTAAGTGAGCGGGACAGCACGCTTTTTTGCTTTTTGGTTGATGTTAACCCACCCACCACCTTGAAATCAACAGTTGGGACACGAGAAATCAAAAAGGTCGATGGATGGTGTAATCGTGCCGACTCACGCCAAAAATAAATAAATAAATAAAATAAAATAAAATAAAATAAAAAAATAATGGATGGTTTTGTATGCGGAATACAAGTTTGGCTGCCGGGAGAGAAAATCCATTTCTAAAGAATTATTATGTGGATTGGATCTATGATCTATGGTGGCACAAATTCATCGTAAACATACGACGTATCATCTTAGTATGTGTTGCTATTATATTAAAAAAATAATAAAAATTAAAGTGATTTCATCTTAGGTCCATATGGTGGAGCTGATCTACCTAATAATTTTAACATATATTTTATTATATTGATTGAAAAAAAATTTTGACGGGATAAATGATAACACGAAGGGAGTAGTTGGACACATATTGAGAAAGAAGAGGTGCCCCATGCGTGGGCATCAAACCCAACAAGAGATATTTCTTATGAGGCCACGTCATCCTCTCCCTCCATGTATGTACTAAAAATGCAACAAATCGCTGTGTTGAGCACATGTGCAAAATTTGTTGTCCTCCTTTGTAAGCCCAACGCACCCCACATGATATGTCATGAGAATGGCACAATTACATCTTATACTTCACGCATCATAAGATCATGCATACAGTCAATCATAATTATTTATTTCTGTAAATCTCATTCATTGAATACTCGTTTCATTACATTCCTATAAAAATGAGTGGTTATGATTAACCGTGTGCATGGCATATAGTGCACATAATATATATAGAATATAATTTTCTATAAGAATGGGCGAGTCTTGCTCCCCTGCACAAACTTGCTTTCTATTTTCTCCAAAATACATCTATCTCAGCTACTCATACAACTCTCTAACAATCAAGACAATCCCTACATGCACCATAATGTGTCCGTATATTTTCTACTGTTGTTATCTACGTTGGCAGTATATTCATACCGGTAAGAAAGCAAAAGTACGTTCTTAACGTTGTTAAGTGCTCATCAGCTTGTGACGTTCATATCAATTTCTTTTCTAGGAGGTAATGCCGAAGAGAGGTTTTGCAACTTGCAAGGCATATTCATCAAAAAAAAAAAAATTGCAAGGCATAATTCCAAATATGAACCAATGTACTAAGTTTACAGTGTTGAGCTTCAAAGTCTTAGAACAAACCTGATGGAAACATGGAGATAATGGTGCTAGGAAATGTACAGTTGCATGCAATGGATGTCTGGATTGATAAAGAGCTACATGTGTAGCACAAGATGTCGACTCTGTCACATCCATGGGAGCGTTCTAACTTCTAAGACTATGCTCTAAGAAATAATATGAAACCATTCATATAACGATGAAATATAAACGACATTAGTTCTTAACCACATTCCAATGCTGTTGTCATCTTGTGGCGGACTCCCGACCGGGCACTGCATTAGCTTGGGGCCGGCGTGGTCGGGAAAGGGAAGAAAACGGAACGCGTCCAAACGTCTCCCAGACGGCTCCGTCACATGCTTGACGGCACTGGACGAAACGCCGTCCCGTCCTCCGTCCGCGCCGAGACAAAACCCGCCCACTCGGCGGGGACCACTGCAGTCGCACGTGAGGTCCATCCCACCCCTCACGTGCCTCCTCACCGTGACGGCGACAGAGCGCCCTCTGCCCCTCTTTCCGCCTCTCGAAAAACCGCCACGAACCCGGTTTTCAAACCCCCAGGCTTGTGGCCCCGCGGCGCCACCCGCCGTGAGTTGGCCACGTGATTCGGGTGGCGATGGGGCGGTGGGCGGGTCCTTCTCCCGGTCGACTTTTTACTCACGTGACTTGTGGCCGCGGATCCGCTGGCCACCTGCCGGGCCGCGAGATTAGCGGAAAACATGAGCTGGGGGTTAATGATTATTTACTGATCCCTAAGTGGATATACCTTACAAGGAGCAAGGGAATGTCCTTGGATCCGAACAAATTAAGAAGCCCACCTACGTTATTTATCAACTTTTTGAGACTCTTACTACTTTGTTTTCCATTTTTCTGTCTAATGACTTGAGGAGCCTTCCTACCTGTGTCCATGAATGTGGTGGTGTGCTTTTTGTAGGCATAATTGGTATCTTCATCTCTACCCTTTGTTTAATCTTTTCTCTCCTTTTTTTAAAAGAAAGTTGCGTGACTCTTTTGTGTGCCTTCCTAAACTTTTTTTTAGAGAAAGATGTGAAGCAATAAAGAAAGAATTGCTTGATTAAATATGTGTAGATGGATGTATATATTTTCTGTTATTTGAGGTTCCGTTGGTAGGAGCCATGTGAATCTATTATTGCTAGCAGGGAGTTTGTTGTTGCTATAGAAGGGTGTTAGGGTGGGATTGTGCATGCTTGGACTCATGTTAACAAATGAATATTTACGTGGGCAACTTGGCTGACACGTTGTGTTGTTTCCAAGAAGGATGTGATCATTATTGTATTCAAGAAAATGGTGTTGCCTCCTTGGAATGGGGTGGGATAAGATATTCTAGCGAGAAATTTGGTTTAGGGATATGTGAATGTGAAGCAAGTTGGAGTTACAAATGGATGAAGAGATTTAAGAAGTGATTGGTACTGAATGGTTCTCAGATTCGGATGGTGTCAGTAATTTAAAGAATAGTCGATAACATTATTTATTATTTTTTATAATAGTTGCAATATAGCGCCGCTAGATATTTGTATCATAAGCAATCACTTTATGCCACGTTAATAGGGAACCAGCGAGGCAAGCGACTAAGATGCCATAGCCCATATCGTGTCTTTTGGTGAAAACAATCGCAGGACATGTGCAGCGCACAAGAGAAAAGAAAGAAAAATATCCAAAAGAGAATAAGGATGATAGATAAAGATAGTAACCAAGATCCAGTTTATCTCTTGCAATCTAAAGGGACCACCGTTGTATCCTTTATGCAAAAGAAGAATTCATCTTCCATTATATGAAACCACTATTGGATTACCCACTACACCTATCTCAAAGTGATCCAAATTATCATTCTTCCTCTTACACAGAACTCAAAGTGACCAATGGATTATCCAACAGTGGATTCATGCAAATGTTTGAGAAAAGTGCAGGTTATATTTTTGCATGAAAGAATGATTAATCTTTTTTTGCGGTGTGAACCATTAGATTACACTCTGCATATCTTTCAAAGCAAAGCGTCTACCCTGTGATATGTGCTATTCACACGAAAGATACAATCCAAACCCATTTGAGAGTCCCTTGATTTTGATTTAAATCTTTTCTCA
Source organism: Elaeis oleifera (assembly GCA_000441515.1). Taxonomy (NCBI): domain Eukaryota; kingdom Viridiplantae; phylum Streptophyta; class Magnoliopsida; order Arecales; family Arecaceae; genus Elaeis; species Elaeis oleifera. The sequence goes on from KE504745.1 coordinate 342,333, forward strand.
TCTCTTATCTTAATATTATGGAAAGGTGATGAGTATAAATCGAATTACTATAATAAATGTTTCATAAATTAATTTACAATAATTTATAATATTGTTACACATGCTTCACCACATTACAGTAGATCATAAATGCTTAATGTGGTATACCATTTTTTTTCTTTCATTGTGTTTGTTTCAGTTTCTTATAAAATGAATTCATGATGATGTTTATCCATCTCTAAAATGAAAAAAAAAAAAAATTTCTTATGATGCTGGATGATGCAATTGTTTTGAAAAATATTTTCACATAACTACTATTTTAATCATGCAACAACTCATCACATATGATCATTAACAAGTATATCAAAAATAAGGTGTTCAATAAGGCTTTAAAAAAATTCTAAAAGTTAACATATACTCCGGACTCTTTTCTGTGGCGAAAGCACACTCTAGAATAATATTTTATATTTTTTGGATAATGTATGTGTATGCATACATTGGCAGCTGACAAGTATCTGCTCTTATATGTCCGTCATCGTAACATCCAGATCATATACTTTCTATCATGTCTAAGATAGTTTTACCGCATGTGATTGCAACAATACATAAAAGAGAGGCTTAACAAAATTTAGAATTTTTTAAAAAATAGAATATAGTGGGCGGCCTCCTACGGTGGGACTTTAAGGTCACGTCAAATGAATGGAGCTACATGCATACGTATGTTGCTAAAACTTTCAAAGGATCCAACTGAGCAAACAAATTAGGCATCAAGCTATTAGCCCACCGTAAGGCGGCCACCGTAGGGCGGCCTCTTGCCTACATACTTTCTCTTGACTGGAGGGCTATGTTGTGGTGTAGAGAAGATATCTTTAACCCCACATCGGTTGTAAGTTAAAAAAAGTATGGCTTATATTGGATCAAGACCATCTCTCCTCCCGTAAGGTGCCTTTTAAAGGAATAAAACTATAAAGTCCAAAATGATCCATACAGCTCCCGAGCTAAGGGCTTAGACCAAAGCAGATAATACCTCTTGTGTGCAAGCACAGAAATTGAGCTGTCCGATCTCTCTACTTTTCAGTACGAGATTTTTCGAACTGGAAAGTGAGGGGCAAGTGTTGGATCGTATTTTGTCCACCTAATGATGTATCTGACACATGGAGATGCATTAAGCACATGGCATCATGACCTAATAATTTAAATCGTATGATCCAAACAACGTCACATGGCACCTCAAAGTGCTCCACAGACCTCAGCTCTTATTCGACCACTCAAGAGAAGTCGGTAACTCGGTGCGATCCACATCATCGGGCAACCACCAATCTCGCTTGGTCTCCACTTCAGTCCTTTGCGGGCCATATTGAGGCTCCGAAAGGCCTCTAGCATGTGGGATGTTCCAATTTGACGGCCAATGGCGTTGGCAGTTTTCTCCTATTCGTGGAAGGCTAATTCCGTCAGAACCAACTGACACCCACTACTCTGACCCCCTGACGGCTATCTCTCCGATAGATGGTGACCAATCATCTGACAATCCTCCTCTTATAAAAGAGTCAAGACTGACCCTACAGAGAGTCTCCTCTCTCAATCTTCCTCTCATATGCTCTCATTATCTTCTTTTCTTACTGTTCTCCCTCTTCGACCGATACTGATTTGATTGTCGAAGGATCTCTCATCGAAGAATCCCCCACCCTTTTCTCCGATGTTCATAGATTTTCTTGCAAGTTCATAGCATCTTGATTGTGAACCGGCTACTCCAGCATGGCATCGGGCAGCACCATCCGACCTAGCTGCTCCTGCCATGTCATCTGGTCGGAGAGGTGCAGTAATAATTATCAATATAAAAGTGAGCTTGTGTAAACTGATAAGACACGTCCATGTGAGTATATATTCTTTCCTTGGCAGTGAGAAGGGAACATGGGACGGTTCTGTTCTATAGAAGTAGAGGCCTTTTCCTATGTCCTATGTCCTATATATCCCCACACAGTAGTTGTCCTATGTCCTATCCCCACACAGTAGTTGTATAAGCCACCACTCCCGCATATATCCAGAGATTACACCAATTTTATATACCAAATTCTTGATCTCGCCAGCTTGGAAAAGCTCATGGCCTCCCCTCTCTTGGGTCGGCCATACTAAGGACAATGCGTAGGAGGCGGTGGTATTCACTTTCTCTGCCACACAAAGCTAATAAATATACCATACATATATCCTCGCTTGGTGCAAGTTCTCTGCCTGGTCTCCTATACATGGACTTGCAATAAAATTCTAAATTAGGATTCTATCAGGTTCCAGTAACCCAAAACGTGCCATAGGTGTACTCAGGAATTGATGCATCTTTGATGGAAACAAACACCCGCACTCGTTTTGTTTTGGTTTTTTTTTTCTTGTTTTTTTTGTTTTTTTTGTTTTTGTTTTGTTTTTTTTTGCATGGGATAAAATGGCATTATTTTTGCTTGGCCATCAAGAACACTTTATATCAGTTTAAAGCTGGTTTCAATTGTGGCATCTCTCTCCCGATGTTCCATAAGATCTTATTAGCTTCCTCAAAATACTGCACTTGCTGAAAATTAATGCTAGCACAAATGATTAATGTCATTTGATTAAGTACTACAAGCCAAAAGGTTTCAAGGAGACGTTAATCCCCACCAAAAGAAACAAGATGTTTCACACATACTCAAGAGATGGACCAAATCATCAAGGAGTGTACATGGTCACGCATGACACCTCAAGTGTGACACAGGATTTACAATGTGCATGATACTGATAACCGAGCCCGTTGGTCACCAAGTAGCTTTTCTCAGTTGCCAGATGGATGCTTCCAAAGTCCGTGCCCACCTGACCTCCTCGTGCTGGTTCAGCCAAGTGGCTCTACAACCAGCAATGTCACTGTGATGTTGCAGCGTTAAATCCATGCAATGTACCGAACTCTCCCTTTCCAGTTCCATGAACCATTGTCTACCATCTTTGACTACCTTTTCTCAAAGAGTGTGCTTGTCCTCACCATGGATGAATAATGCCAACAAAGTTCTTCCTCGCGGTGTGACACACGGGCAGAGTTTGATATGGGTGAAGGTGGGTTAAAAAAGAAGAAAGTGGAGAACTAAAAGGGGCGAAGGGGATGTCATTTTGGGGAGACCTCGTACATTCTCTTCAGTAGTTGAACTTTTCAGGGCCATGCACATTTTTGAGAAATATGGCTGGTCTCACGTCAGGACAATTACCCTACTGTTTACGTGCCCAGTTCACACGTGTCCCAACCTACCATCTTCGAGTTGGGGGCCTGGCTCTGAGAGGCTCTGGCGTGGATCACGTCATGGATATCGTGCCATGCTTTAGTGCTTGGGTCGGTGCATGTGCACGCGCCGGTGTCAGCATCCATGGCCCACGGGGTTTGCTCGTGCTCGCGCTCCCCGCGCGTCCTCCTGTGTAGAGGGAAACTTAAAAAAAAAAACAAAACAAAAGGTAGAGGAGAAAATAAAGTTTGATCTACCAATTAAGGTTAATTTCATTCAGTTCTCACTATAAGTTCCTATATATGTACCACTACCAGGCATCAACCAGTACAATATAATCTCAACTCTTATAATCTCCTTCAATATTTAGAAGCAATACATATCTACATTTAGATTGAGATTTTTCGATTTTACCTGTACTATTTCGAATTTCTTTTTAACCATTTGCTTTGCACCAATATTTAATAGTGATTTTACTAAGCTAGACAATGATATCATACTAAATTAGACATGTTATTGCTATCTTGATTCACTTCCTACACAAGTGATTATATTTTCCTAATTTTTTAAACTTGTATTTTAGTTGCAATAAATTGATTTCCTGGTTCATCTTGATTTAACCATCTAGCTACTTGTCAATAAGTATCATGATCTAAAGATCTTGTGATGTACATCCTTTCAGACTATCCAAGAAGTGATACTTTTCTACGTGAAGCATGGTAGCTAGATATGTTCAAGATTTGTGGGAGCACTCATTAATGGCTATCCATTTTCTTAGATTTTAGATAAGATTATTTTGGATGCTTGTATACTAAATCTTATACAGGTGAACAATTTAATTATATTCTTTGTTGAACACATGACATCACAGTCAAAGACCTCTTTTTCCTTTCTGATGTATGCTATACTTGAGCAGACGACATTTTCTTGAGAACAATCTGAGCAAAAATTGCATGCTCGTCATGGACTCTATGTTTTATTCCATAAGTGTCATGACATGTTTACAATTTTTTTCTCACCTTGATGCAAGTGATCTTGCGTTATAATTTTATCAAACATATGTTGTTGATTCTAATATTTCTTTTGGAAATCTGAGATGAATCTTATAAATGTAAATGATATCAACTATACAAATAGGTGTAACTTAAATGCATGCATGTATATGCAAATGCTCAATTGAGCCAATGAAAAGGTTAATTTCAAAATCAAAGTGATTTTTTCTGTATTGATGTATATAGTATCAATCCATTTCCTAATAGTTCAGGCTTTTGAGGTATAATGGTTCTTGAAGGTTGTGAGTTCATATCTCCTTGCAGCCAATTATTTATCACACCAACGTGGTGGTTGTTTGCACTTGTTTCTTGACTTTTTTATCTCTTGATGTTATGATCAGTAGTCTAGACACTTTAAATCTAACTCTAGACCCCACATAGCTCTCAATCTAAGCTGAATTAAATTCAAAGACAATCCGTGGCCAAGGAACTTATCGATGAGGTCAGATTTCTATTTGATATTGATGGATTCAATCTCTTGGTCAGATAAAAACTACTAATTAGAATTATTGTTGAAGAGCAGCAATTTCATTCGCAGTAGCTCTTTTACGTCTCCGATCAAAATCTTCGAGAATCTTAGACTATCTATGACCACGAAGCAATCGGGGTCCATGGTTTTGAAGTCTCCATGGTCAAAATTTCTCTGAGGAGGTGAGGAGGCGTTTCCATCCACCAAATCCTTCTCCTCAGACTAGATTGCCATTGAAATCCTTTGAAATTGGATAAATCAAGGTCCATGGTAGTCCTCAATGCCCCTTCTTTGTCCTTTGAGAGGGTGATTTCGAAAACCTCTTCTCCTTTTTCTTTTGGACATTCACGGAATTGGGGTTTTTAGGAATTCTGTATATTGTTTGCTCATTTCTCAATAAGTTAAGCTTTTGGAGTTGTGTTAGAGGTGAACTTGATCTTCATTTCCTATATATGAGTGCCAATGGCCATCACAGAATGCGGTCAATGGTATTAATAGTAATTTTTTTATTGTTAAATATGATCCAATACAGTGAACCTAGTCTTAATTAGTCTGGAATGAACTATCAACTTTAGGGATTCCAGTGAAACTATATATTGAAGGTGGAAGCAAACTATTTTAATGACATACATACAAGGCTCTAGATCTACTTCACTTGGTCAATAAATGTTTAATTTCTTCCATTCATTTTCTAAGAGGTATAATGTTTTAAATAATCTACAAAGGTATTCTTTCGCATGAACATAATAATCAGTGATGCAGTCTATTCATTTTAGAGCTAATCATGTCCCTATCCGTAAAACACACAAATTATCCATATCTTAACTTAATTCCACGTAAAATATTATATCAGCGGTGACGTGCCGTGCCGTGCCGTGCCTCGAAAGATATATGGCTTGTAATGACCCATCTTTGTCATCACAGACACGAATTATCATGGATGTCACTCTCCATATTTGCGGTAAATCAGATAATCTGAGCAGATCTTAGGGTGTCTTTGCTTATTCTTTTAGTCTGTCGCATTCCACCTCAGAAGAGGCATCCGTCTACGTAACTCTACTTAAATGTTCACAAAGGTGGCAGCTAAGTGTACTTTGTCCTTTTTTTCTTTTAGGTGGGGGCGTTAAATGTACTTTATGCTTTTAAACATAGTTAATCCTCATATTATATTATCCGTTCTTCCGTGGACATTAAAAATCCTTTTAATTGACTTTTCATGTCAAAACATGATGCCTTACCTAGAGCCATTATTTATTTTATTATATAATAAGCTATATAAATATATAGATATAATTTTAGAGAAAAAGAAGATATTTGTGTATTATATTATATTATATTATATATGTAATGAAAAGCTGGAGGGAGGTGGAAGGGAGTGGAGGAATCTCACGCACATGCAGCCTCCAAGGGATGCCCGCAATTCCCGGTCATGTGGCTCGACGGAGTGGGCCCCAGTGCAACCTGTCACGCTGGCGGCCCGTCACGTGACGTTTCCCCGCGGCCCCAACGCGTTCTACTGCGAGCTCAGCTCCCTCTTTTGTTCTTATTTAACACACTTTTTAATCGGGATTAGCGTTTATTTTAACTCTCCCACCAATAACTCTCTTTGTCAACGCCCGCCAACCGCAGTCAACTCGTCGTACGGCACGTGATCCCCATTCAACACCGTGGGTGTATCTTCACCGTCGGATCGATCTAGATGGTCGGTATTTGTTCTGCTCTTTCCCTCGTAGAAATCCGTCCGTCCGATCTGGAGTAATTTTAGTTGAAAAGATCTATTAAGAATACGCCTCGGATAAGCTTGGGAAAGAGGACCGGGGATGGTGTCATTACGGGCGTTACTTTCGTTGGAGCGGCGTGAGAGACGCCGTTCTGCAGCGACGGAAAGGACGAGGGAATAAAGGAGGCGAGGGGGCCGCAGTCCTTCCCCTGGTGCTCCTCCGGAGATATATCGATCCATCTCTCTCTCTCTCAGGTAAATTTCCGCGAATTCCAGCCAAACCGCGCTGCATTCCATCCCCTCGGCTCTCTTCTTCGCTCTCCTAGATCTCTTTCTCTCTCTCTCGCGATCGAGCTAGGGTTTGTGGGAGATCTGTCTTTGTTTTGTTTGAGATCTCCTTGACAAGGCCGAATTCTGTGGAGTTCTGGGCATTGGGTTTGAATTCGACAGAAGTCTTCGAGTTGGAGGTGGAGCTTTCTCGCCTAGTGGAGCTCCGTGGTATTGTATATTATTCGATAGAGCGGATCGCTTCCACTGTTTTCCACGGCGGAGGCTCGAGATTGGATCCGGAGGCCTTCTAACGGAAGGGGTTCAAGATTATTTGATCTTGGAATAGATTTGCGTGAGGATCGGAGGATCTATCGTGCCGAAACTGTGGGAGAATTTTGTGGTTAATTTGCGTGGCTAACTATTTGAAAAGATCAATAACAATCGAAGAGTGTAGTGTGGCGACGTACGGGGATGGAGCTTCAAGGTTTCGACTGCAAAACAGAAGTCTTTTTTTTTTTCTGTTGGTTTTATAATGTTTATTTAGTTTTGTAATGTTGGAGGTGATGGTATTTAAAATATTTCAGGTAAGAAAGCAACTTACGATTTCCTTTCGCTTTACAACAAGGATTCGTCGTTCCCGCACCAAGATCCAAGGCCTCCTTCCCAAGGTACATGTGAATCTCTTTTATAGATTGTTTGAATTAAAAGCAACTCTGAGATTTTTATCAGAACTCTCCGCTGTAATTTATATCAGTTTTCCTACCATTTTTCGAAAATAACTCATGAATTCTCGTAACTATAACAAATAGCGTGCTTAGAGAGCTTCTTTGCTCTTATCTCTTCCCGGACTCTTTATCACAAGACATCGTTAATCTAATTCAGAAACTCTCTCTCGGTCCCTTGCTCCTTGCTATGATCACGCTAGGGACGTATTTGGAAGAAATGCTTTCCAAATTAGGCAGCGAAGTTAGCATTCCGGGAATCAGCGTCAATCCTACCTCTCGTAGTCCCTGACATCTCTTATCTCTCTAGTCTACGGACTCTAGCATCTAGACCTTTATCCTTCTACGTGATAACTAATACAAGAAACAAATCTGATGGATGGGTTCCATCATAGCACTCAAAGTTGTCTAGGATCGCGGGGTGCAGTTCATAATCACCGTTTGATCAATCTAATTACATTACTATATCGTTTGTTTAATTCGCAGGCTTTTTCTAACGACGCACGACTTCTTAAAGCCGCTGGAGCGGGCTGACAAGGGCCACCGACACGAGGCGGCGAGCGGCGATGCCGCCGTCGGCCGTGTGGGCAGTGCGGCCTCGGTAGAGCATGTTCTACCGGGCGGCATCGGGACGTACAGCGTCAGCCACGTGTCGGATCCCGTCCCCTGGCCATGGTGAAGCCGGAGCGCGGCACGTGCCGAGGCGTCGACGTCGAACGGAAACCCGAGGCCTATTACGACAACGGCGTCAGTTACGGCTCCCCTTCCCGCTGCCGTCCCGGTCACGCTGTGGGACGAGTCCGCCGCGCAAGACCCCTGGTCCGGAGGTAAGGTCCCATCGGACGGCCCTGATTTGTTCTCTCAGGCTGTCCCATTTAACCTGGAATGCCGTCACCGTTATGTCTGACGGGATTGGTTCCAGCTCATAAAGGCTCGTGCGCCCGTAAAGAATAACGTGACAACAATATTATATTTGATGATAACGGATGACATGACCCGGGGTGGTGGGACGTGTAAGCTCACAAATCACCCCACTTCGAAAGCGGGAGGTGGGACCCACATTCACGTGACATATTTTCTCCGAAACGGAGGAACGGATGTGGCACGTTGGGAGGAAGGAAAAATAAAAAGGTTTGGTGAGGCTCACGGAGATCACGTAATTGGCACGTGAGTTCACGCGATTGGCACGTGAGTTCACGCGGCTCAGGACAAGATCTAGACCAGTTTCCGCCGCGCCACCCCATCCTCCCCGCCGGGACGTCGCCGTCGGGTCCGGTCCAGTTGGCCGTCCGATGCTGCGATGAATACTTATAATATAAAAAGAAACGAGAAGATGAAAGAGAGACCAATGGGGGAGGTTACCGACCTCCGACCGGCCGGCGGCTATTAATTATTCCATCCGTATGATTTTTTTTTTGAAATAATATAATATTTTAAGTAAGAAGCGAGTCGCTCAGGTCATCGTCGTTGGTTGTTTATGGTTTTCCCGGGCGTCGCAGGGCAGTGGCCGTCTCCATTCACCGCACGCGGCAGCGGCGGCTTCGGAACGCTCTCCGACTCCAGGTCGGTGGCCCTTCTCCTCCTCTCACCATGGCCGCTTCTTCTTCTTCTAGGTTTCTTGGGGTTTTCTAGGGTTTCTTAGAGTTTTGATGGGTGGGTGGTTGGGACAGGAATCACCCGGCGCTGGAGAAGAAGCGATTGATGGAGTCAGCGTCGAGATCCAGCAAGGGCTTCGACGA